>QGQJ01000998.1:0-27744 GCA_003206725.1 Blastomyces emzantsi
ACACACATATATATATATATATGTCATATGCCCATTTGCCTGCTCCTCTCTTGTTGATGAATGGACAGAATGGGGTGGATTCCAGAGCATGTACACATTGCTTTTCTCTTCTCGAGGTTTTTTATGTCAGGTATTCCTTATTTAAATAGGTAGATAGGTATTTAGATAGCATATTTATATTTGAACCTCATTAAATTTATCATCATGCTCTAATTACCAATTCACTGAATTAATGAACAATGGGCAATTTTTTCACCCGTTTTGACCGAATGCCTATCTATCTGTGTACTCCATCTAGAATTACCACAGACCTTTGCTATCAAAGAGTCAAAGACAGGAAGGTAAATAAACCATGACGAAGTCGGCGATGATGATTGGATGATACACCGACAATTGCTCAGGTCTAACTGACACATTTTCTTCACCAAGAAGTGTATACATTCTCATCCGACTAGCAAACCTCTGACACAGGTATGGTTGCACGAGAATCGGCCCCGGGATAGATGACTCGAGGTGATGCGAATTTGTACGCCTACTACAACCTCGCACCAATCTCTCCCTCCCTTCTTCTGACTTTCTAATTGAGTGTCAGAGCAGCCTGTCTCCGATTCTCTCACTCGACATGTTTCGATGAGCAGATGAAATGTTGTGGAGGGCAGACACTAGATAAGGGAGGGTAGGACATGTCAGTATGGCCACGTGGATGAGCACGAGTATCACGGTGTCTTAGGGGTGTACATTGTCTTGCTTTTCAAAGGCGTCTTCTTTGCCGGTCACTGAGTCTGATAATTTCTAGAATCGCAGAACGGTGGTTGAAGGAGAAGGTGAAGGCTGAGGGTGGTGAGGGTGAGGGTGAGGATGAGACACCGGTAATGTTCGCGTGTGTCAGTCACATTTTTGTCCTGGAGAGTTGGGTTTGGATATACCACTTGAGGGAACTGGATATCTCGGTATTTTCGTTTAATGACTTACTTCCCATTTCTAGCATTTAGATGAGCCAACTGCTCCGCTCAGTTCTAGGAATACGGTTGGAGTATGTGGAAGAATATCGCGACGATAATGTCCTTGTCACAGTTGTGAATGGATCCAACTGCTCCGGAAACCAGCAAGGAACCAAGATATCCAGAGACGAGAAAGAAAAGTAAAATTATAAGGAGGAAAACAATGGATCCAGAAAGGAAAAAACAAGCGAGAAACCTCGATCCTCGTTTCAAGGCCGTGAAACAAACCACGACATATCTCTGCATCACCTTGCATCTCAAGATATGCGTGCGCACACATGGCTCGGTCTTTTGCATGTGTGGCACAGAAAACACACGTGGGAAGATGAGAGATAATCAGCTCTTTGTACGTTCTTTGTCCTGCCCTGGGACTATTTCTTGTCTCTGCAATGCATGCCGTGAACGACACCATGCAGCCTCAGTTCGCGTGGGTTTCGTGGGATCCGGAGGGACGGCTTTGCCAGCTCCCTTTTCCTTCCCCATATGCTGGGCATGCAAATTGGTCGATATCTTTTGCCTGCTCCGGCACGGATTGGCCGGGGCTCTTTGCCCGCCGTAACACATGAATCAAACGAACCCGGAGACGGATCTGATGTGCCTTGTAGTGTCTATTTTGAGCATTGTGGTATCCGGATTGCGGCAGTGAAGCAGCTACTACGCTTTCTCAGCTTCTCTCGCCTGGCTTCATTGTTGTCAACAATAATGTTTCGTCATTGTCCTGCCGGAATACTGAGCCAGGGACAGGAGTCAATACGAAGGTGCGCGCACAAGGGTACAAAATTTGATTCAATCCTATGGTCGCTCTGTCTTTGCAAAAATTTCCCACCAGCCCTTGAACGGGGCTTGCAATAGGGGGATGTACCAACGTTGCAGAGCCTCAAACTAAGGCCGTCTTGCATTCAGCTGCAAATGTGCAGAACA
This sequence comes from Blastomyces emzantsi, assembly GCA_003206725.1. Lineage (NCBI taxonomy): Eukaryota > Fungi > Ascomycota > Eurotiomycetes > Onygenales > Ajellomycetaceae > Blastomyces > Blastomyces emzantsi. Next base: position 1,923 of record QGQJ01000998.1, read on the forward strand.
CTGGACAAAGTCAACGGACATTTTGGCGCTGATTAATCGAATTAGTGTGTTTTCTTCCTTTCATTTTGAAAAAAAAAGGAAAGAAAAAAAAAGGTACGAAAGAGAACGTGTCCAAAATACATTTGAGAATCCTGAGGGACTTTGGAAAAAAGCCCTGCGAACTTCATTTACCCCCCTATCAGTTTATTTTCAGACACGAAATTGTTGGAGGCCAGCGGCCTTGCCAACCAACCAACCACCACAGCGGTGCGAAGTCTTCGGCCCAACGAAAGCACGTTCACACAAGTGACACAACCCATGGATCCTTTCAAGTTTGCGCCATTATTTGCCTGAACAGGCCGAACCTATACCATAGCGGCTCTGCGCCATCTGCCCTCCTATTTGCTCGCGTGGGTATACTTCCTGGTGGAGCCGCTCCCCTGGGACCCCTGCCGAACAAGGAGTTATTCGCAATTTCATGGGTTGGCTGGATCTGTCGACGGCCGATCCTGATCAATCCGCCCAAACATTCAGATTCGGAAAATTGAGGGAGAGGGAAGGGAGAGAAAAGAAGAGAACGAAAAGGGGGCCCCGAGAGAGCTTGTCATTTCCCTCATGGTCATGGCTGCCAACGGACCATAGAAAGTCCCCCATGCCGGCCGCTCCATAGCAGTAAAGATGCGATCGGTCTCCCGGTGCTTGAGGTTTCTTTATAAGCTTCTTCCTGTTGTCAATTCGTTTCCAGAAGCGTTCTGGCACATAAGAACTCGTATCCGGGAGGTCCACGATCCTCTGAAAGTATTATTTGGTCGAAAGCTATCTCCATTTTTCGTCTTCTTGTGATTCGGTTTCAGAATCCCCAGAAAAAAGCATAATGCATCAGATAAAATTGCTCTGTACAAGAATTTCACACACCAACCAACAAAAATTCGCGGCGTAATGTTAAATCCAGACTATGTAACGACGGACCACGTCCGGGCAGCGAAGTATTTTACGCGAACCATTACCTGCATAAACTGTTATTAAGGCAGATTTTGTTTGGTTCTAGAAAGATTAGTGAGGGGCGAAAGCAGGAATTTTACAGTTTTCGTCGGCGTTGTGTCACCGGCAGCTTGAAGGAGGAAGTTGTTCGTCCACACCGATATAGAAAATCTGATGTTGACTAAATATTTTGACATATTTATCGGCACTGAGCGACGCACGCAACTCATGATAATAATGAGCTGAAAAGAAACACTTATCGTTTTATTTTCTTTATTTTCACTTTTAATTTTCCAAAGATGCGATCGGATATTGCTGGGGGCTCTCTCTCTTTGGTCTGCACGAATAGCCGCCGCAACCCACAGCTCAATCAATCCACTTCACAGGTGGGACCAAAACGCCGCCTCCAGTTCGTTAGTGCGCACCACCAACTGCGATGACGAGACCGCATTTTCACTCTCCCAAACTTGAAGATTGGCAGTAAAACATCGCCAGATATGCGGTCAAGCAAAACGACAACAAGACGGCCGGCCTCTGTCTGGAGGTTCCATCTTGATTGTTCATTATTAATCGAGCCCTGACGGGAGTTCGCAAACAAGTTTTCCGACCTCCCACGTTTTCTTCTGCCCGTTCTTCTCTTCGCTGTGGCGGACAGATGGATCCCCTTCTCCCTAGCCGGTAGCCTATGATGCAAGCGGCGAAGGCAACGTTGGTACATACACTTTATATACTCCACAATTGGCATAGTTACCCCAATCGAGTACAACCGTGACAACAGAGATTCACCGCAAGTGGTCATAAAACGAAAGTCCCATGATATCCAACGCCCGACCAATTCTCACGACGACATCTAGCATACCCAAATTTTGGGGCACGCGTGATTGAGATATGTAGTTCTGAGCGGCTCTCCCCCAGTATACCTGTTCATCAAGCATGCCTACAAATATAGGCTAGTGTCCAGAACATGCTTAAGATGAATTGCTCTATTTCCGACCTTGAGCTCGCTTTCGATACATGCAACTTGACAGCGACAATGAACAGGAATTTTAGACCTGGTAGACTATTGGTTGATAATGGAACATCCCATCCAGATTTTACCCACCTGAAGTGCTCTCAGAGAACAGATACCGAACTTCAAACAAAATTTACCAACAAGAAATGCCGCAAATTAGGTCTTCCGATTCTCCAAAATGACATTCAATGACTGTACACCCGCCAGGGGGGAGCGAAGGAAGCTCCTCTCCGGCGATTCCGGCATGGCGCTTGGTTTTTTCAGCAGTTTCTCAGGAGACTTTATATATACACACATTTAGTTCCCAAAAGGGGTGGGGACACACTGATTTTGAAAACAGATGTATATTTCGGAGGTTTTAATGGCCCTCTTATCATCAAACGGGGGGAGGGAAGTTGAAAAAAAAAAAAATTAGCTGAATCGAGCCGCCGAACGGATGACGCCCCAGTCTCGTTGTCTTAACCGAGGCAACTCTATTCGCAACTAAAATTTGATACCAGCCCATGCATCATTGTTGACGCTCGAGTTCCTAGCGCCTATGCCCGACTCTTGGGCTGGCGAAGCCCATTATTGCTGCTTTCGTAGCCGATTAATAATAGCAGGCAGGGGCAGATTGCCCTGGGCATTTTATCATGGGCGTTGAATCGACAAAATCATTTTCTCGTCTGCTGTAGCCCGCAAATAGCCTTGGGTGGTGGCCGAAGTAGGCTTTGAGTTTGTTGCTGGAGATATCTAAACTTAGAACCAGCCAAGTTGAAGTTTTTGCCTGTTTAAGCTCAGTTTAGCACAGCCAGACATGCAGCGACGGGGAGAAGTTATCCCGTTTCATCCACCAATCACACCGGCTAAACCATGGGATGCCGCGGGTCGGCTTGGGTTGGAATTTAACAACAAGGGAGCATCGATATCATCTCAGGCCAGTTCACTACCATACGTGTGACACCAGGGCTTGATTCATGGCCAAGGAAATAGAGGGACATAGGCATTGGAAGCGGATCAGCCTGGTTGGCCATTGAGGCAGGCAACGATGGCTCCCTCCGCGGCCGCCCTGAGCCCTGAAATGAATTTCAGTGGGCAAATTTCTTTTTTTCTTTCTTCCCTGTAGCTGGTTTTTCGGCTTCACGTTATGCATTGGAAATAAAGGAGCTAGCGAGCAATGGCCGCCCTGAGTGGGAAAGTCGACCAACGAGATCGATGCTTGCTAGCGGGATATTACTCAGCGAGTTACGGCCGAAAGGCCTCAATAGTTCATTCCTCTGTAGTCTTCCACATGGTTTGTCTAGGATGATCCATGGGCTCTCAAACCAACAACCTCAAAATTCATTAGTTATCGTTATAGAATAGCCCGATGAAGGGTTTGCCCTCCGAAAAGCCGTTGGTGATGTTTGATGCTAGAGATAGATGCCATTTTGTCCCCATCTGAAACAGGCGTAGCTGAAAGCGAAATTTGGATATTGCTTAATCTGTAGAGTGAAAATATTAATTTTTTTAACCTGTTCCGCCAAGATTTTTCCACCTGCCTTCTTCAGAACATTTTGATGAGCATGCAGAATAAGTTGTGCGCAGCCTGGATAGTGTGAAACGTGTAATGGTTCCGGCCAAGCTAGCACTACTTGTCTCCGGATATTGTCTGGAATTTCAGAAAAGCTCATCAATTTGCTCTCGTTGAAATTGCTGCGCGAAACTTAACTTTGACCCCATATTTTTTGGCACTGAATAATATCCCTGGACGACTCCGTTCGTCAGATTTTGTTGGATTCGTTTTACTCGCCGGGCTTAGAGAACGGCATGGGTCGTATTCGGGAAGGCTGGCGTCCCTGCATCTCTGTTGGGCCAAGCATGTTCTTATTCGCTGGCTGCATGGTCAGTGTGTGGGAAGTTTTCTTGACCAGATATCACATGCATTAGTGCATACTATTTTTATCATCAAGCTGTGAAACTGCGCCCACTTTTGGCCAAGTGTGGTTCGGGAGGGTGGGCAATGCTCTTGAAGCTTTGGGGTTCCACTTGGCGTTTAAAGCTTTTCTTTTGTTTCATCCTATCGCGGGGGAGGCTGTAACATGTCGCCTTCAAACTCCAACACCGCCTCGAATAACACCGAGTTCGGCAGGTTTGGGTTTCAGGATGCGATCAGGTCTGTGCTAGCGATCGGTTTGCTTGAAGATGAGCCCCGCCCGGCTGCCCATGTGGGACAGCCAACATGCAGAGTTGCCCGCTTGCTGGGAAGTGAGGATTTTTGACGTTTTGAGGTATTATTTTGGTCTACTTTGAATGTACTTGGGCATATGTACCTTGCCCTTTAAGCCTTTTCGTCAGGATGTTGATCGTTGTTGGGGATTGTGTTGCACTGAACTTTCTATTATTTCGCTTTCCTTGGGTCCCAAACCTTGCATCCAGGTTGCTTCTCGCTTCTTGGGGCAGACGTCATATTGTTTCTTTTACAAGGTGGCATCTTATCTTTGCCTCAGGCATTAACTAGCCGCGGGCAGAATGACATGGGTTCCCAGTTAGAGATGGTGTGAAGGATACCGGGGTCAAAGAAGTCTCCCTGTGGTGAGTCACTGCTGCATTAGCTGATTTCGAAACTGGGGCATATGATGGTCAAGTGGATGAATCTGGCCCAATTCATTGAATAAACTGCCTGATTAGTAATGCTTAGCATCCATATTCTGTCTTATTCTTGCTGGGATTTTTGATGGAGGAGGGAATTAGGGATCTCATGTGGCAAGGTTAATCTTGATTCTCAACCCATGGCAACACCAAACTGTGTCCCGCATTCTTGGAAGCGAAGAGAAGGCCAAAATAGGTAATCGCCTAGGCCATTGTAACTAGTTAGTCGGGTTACTGAACAAGAGAATTATCGCGCAGCGAGCCGAAAAGGAATTCTTCTGGAATGGGTCAGTGCTTTCGAAGCCGTGCCGAAGTGCCATGGAACGGTTGCTTCTAATTCATATTTTCATCGTAGTTGCAATGTGTTTCCAAAAAAAAAAAAAAAGAAGCATGAAGGCTGGCAAGCGGGGAAAATGGGAAAACCAAATTTGTTTGACTTTGACCTGCCTAATTTTGTAGGAAATAGTTGCGGCAATGATGAATAAACATCTGACAACAAGCGCGTACCCACCTTTTCTTCAATTCAGGGCTGTGTATCAATAATGGACAGCCAGACAACAGCGCATACTTCTAATTCTTAGCTGGTGGATCTGTCCAACGCGGTCAATGAGAAGAACTACTCGTGATGTCAACTTCCTCAAAGAACTCGGCCAAATTAAGGTTAACTGCGCCGTCCGCCCATTAATACGAGAACGTTTCTCTTGAAGCACCCGACGAAGAGGATCATGCCGAGGCGGAGGGTAGATATTGGCCCCCTCGCAATCGGAATCATAATCAAATGCCATTATTTTCGCCCATTAAGGGTTCCATGATAACGGAGCAGAGGGTTCAAAAATAGGGTTTGAATGTTTCTCTGATCCTCCCACCGCCGCCTCCCCCAAAGCTTCTTTTTCGCCCCGCCTGCGTGTTTGTGATCTGTCGGGGTAATGCCGAATCAATAACCAATGTCCCGATGAAGAGTCTTCAAATTCTGCCAGTTGTCCATGGACGAGAGAATATGCAGCTCTAGCGTTTGCTCGTCACATGTATGCAAATGTAGATCGAGGATATGCTTTTCTCTGTTTCAGAATGAGACAAACTTTTGTGCACTCTTGTCCTGATATGTCCCATCAACGGACAACAGCTGATGGTACCACCCACAGGCGAGTTCGACCACATGTTTGTGGCTAGCTTTTGGCCAATGGAGAAGAGGGGTTGGCGATGCTGTGCCGCTGTCTTAGCCCTGTTGTAACCCAAGCATGTTGATTTCCAACTCTTTCAATAATGACGGTTGTAGTGGGTAACTGGCAAAGAAAAGATAAGTCGTTCTGGGGAAATCATGCGCTAGTCGTCGCTTGAGTTGGAATCCACAAAATTTCGCGTCATCTGCGCGTCCAAGGAAGATTGGATTTGATGATCCAACCCCATCTGAATCCATTGCAGTCAGGACGTCTGTTAGAAGCGATGAATTCATAGTGAAGTATTTCCACTTCGACAGTCCAATCCTGTGAGCGAAACATTGCGCGAACCTCGTCGGAACTGTTGGAATACTCAGCTCCTGGACTTTCGCCGGCAGCAATTCGACCCTCAAGCCACGCGTAACGGACGCGAAGCAACCATCAGGGACTGAGTGATGAGCCCGGCCATTATTGGCGCCGAAGGTCTGAACACTGCCCTCGTTAACCGAAATCGTCAAGAATATTCCCTTGTTGGCCTGGATGTAACTTACCGCTGGTAATCTTTAAACCTAGCATCTTCCTGAAGAAGGATGGTCAAATACGCATTTATCGCAGGGCGGAGAATGGCGTAGTCTTGGCGGGCAACGTGCAGGAAATCGCTTCCATCCGCAATTTCACTGGTGCAAGGGCAGCTCCTTCGGGGAGGAGGTTTTGAAATGTTTTTGCACTAAATGTCTAGTGCATGAGTCAATGGCGCCACGAGGCCCGCATTCTGGCCGAATTCCCAATGAAAACGCCCAGAATCGCGGTTCACCCTTGGCTTGATCCCAAAGACCTTCTTGCCGTCTGACTGGGATCTTCCCCACCTTCGCCAAGCGTCGCGAGATGGTATCCTAATCGGGTTTAAATTTTGGACAGTCGCAGGGATTTTTAGCGTGGTGCAAAGTGCCCGCCAGCCAAGCAAATTGCACATTTTAGGCTTAGTATTATTTTGCTTCCATTTTCAGCGAGTGAACGTTTGAGCCTGGCAGTCAACCTTATCATTTCATTAAAGTTGTTCTCTCCAATCCCGTTTCAACATCTCGCACTCTGGTCCATCACCATGCTTATCGAGCCACTTGATGGTTGGCACCCCTGAAGCAGCTAGCGACTTCCGGCGTTAAATTTTGGATCTTTGCAGTTTAAGTTGTTTTCAAAGTGAGACTTTTTCCATTTCCATGATGCCATGCATGTTGAATTCTCCTTTGCCTGATTGTTCTCGAAGCGGAGCATTGATTCCGGAGGATCACCATTGTGTTCGCCTAAATTGAGATCCTCTCGGATTCGGGCCCTGCTCCCTTAGCTCGTGGCACCAGCGCGTCGAGTAGGCGAGGGGGTGAGATGTCCCCGAGCAATTTTGGCTTTGAGGTGTGAAAATTCAGAGGACACCCTTGGCGAAGATCATTGCTTTGTGATGCCGAGAAACATTCTCTGGCGGAACTGACCTACGCTCTCACGTGTGTAGACTGTGGAGTTGATAGATTTTCCATGGTTCCAGCCAGCCGTTGGTGGCTGCGATTGTTTCACAGGAGCAGGAGATCGACGCTCAAAACAGTGGTTGCCCCATCGTTTCCTCAACCATCTCCCCTCCTGGTGATGTGACTTGGGCTGGTTGTAAGTCTGTGATTTGGCTGGCGGCCCTGAACAAGAAAATGAAAGCCAAACACCCAATTATAGCGTAGCCCGTCACACGCAGATAGGACAAATCCAACGTCGACCAATACCGTTCAAGGTCAGGAGCTTAACCAGCGAAATGGAAGCCCTCCACCAGCAGAACCCAATTCATTTGATGTTGTTGAGGCTCATTTTACCATTTTAACCTTTCGAGGCTTAGCCTAGTATAGACTAGTCCAAATCTTAAGACGTCTGCTGACTAACGTTTGAAAATTTCACGTGGAGCCAGACTGGGAACCTTGTGCTGTGGATAACCTTATGTGGGAAGTCAAGAAATTGGGAATCAATAACTTTTAGAAACAGCTTTTGGCAAATCCTCTGATATCAAGGCTTCTCCCATCGTTCTGAGACAACCATGCAGCAGTGCGGCTAATTACATGTAGTTAGTGCTAGATAATCTGCATTGTAGTTTTCGGAGGTTCGAGAGTTCGTGGTTTCTGCCTGCAAGGGCTGTGCCATCCTTGACTAGCAGCAACTGCAACTCCTTGTACAGCCATTGTTGAATTGTTTCTTTGTCATACTACCTGATTCCACCGGCCCAGACATGTGCATTTTTTAGCTGATAACAAGTTGTTCCAGTTGGCTGTACTTCAGACTTCAAACAAGGTAGTTTGGCAAAATAGCCTGCAGGCTACATGGGTTGCACATGGTTGGCGTTGTTGACATTGCGGCTGGACCATCTCGGACAAATATCCCACGATAAATTTGATAGCTCATTCCGCTGACTTGTGTCTAGGTAAGTTATTACACATGTACATGTAGTTTAGCGACGTTGTCTGGGAGGTTCAACTAAAGCACAGCCGAAAATATGCGGTTGGCTTGACCCCGTTCCCATGCTTTCTTTTTCCCGTTTGCAAACAATAAAATTCTGAAGCTCTGACTGGCCTCCAAGCCACGTTGTGTTTGACCTCAACAACTCTGGCCGCGTCGGGTTGGGCCATGATGATGAAGAGATCGGTGCCGGGGAACAGTCGCCTCCGCCTCATTGCTTGGCATCAGGGTCGGAACATCCTCCAGAGTTGTCCCGATGACCGCTGGCATTTTGCTCGTCCTTGAGCAATCACCAATACCTTTGCAGCATCCGCGGATCCATGTTTGTTTGTCCCCGTGGGTGGATTAATAATTGAACAAGATCCCAGGATTGTTGTTGAAGATAATTGCTTGGCTTCTGATGGGGTTTGACACGGAGACGAAGCTAACTATCCAGAGCCTCTTTTTCATCGCCTGTCTTGACAAAGCCAACTAGCGAACTCCACAAGAGTGATCTCACAACAACATAACAAATGATATCGAGGCTCCAACTCTCACCAAATTAGAGGAACGGCACCATTGAGGGCGAGAGTGTCATACAAATTGTGCAACCTCTGATCGGCAGGAAGTAATAATTCATCACAGGAATTATAGCGTAGACATGGGTTCCGCTTGGCTCCTGGAACGAACCCCATCCGCGGGAGCGAAATTGACCAGGGCAGCAAATGCCATGGGTGGCTGTATGTGCATCGACTTACCAGATCCAGCCTGCATGGAAATCATCCATGCTGTCTTTCTAGCAACTCGTGGTAGTCCCAACGACGGGCTCAAGCCAGACCGGGTGCTTCATGCACCAACCGGCCGCGGGACATGTCGATGGAGTCATCTGCAAAAAACAAATTTACATCTGAAGTCGCTACTCCAAAATACCAAGTTTGCAAGTCACTCTTTTGTCCAGCATATTCCTAAAATAATAGGGCGGCAAAATTACCATTACGCTTTTGTCCAAACTCCCTAAAGTGAGCCTCCGTGAGGTCCCAGCTTGGAACCCACCAACTTAGCTTCTGCAGCCGAACCCAGGGCATTGATTAAGGATTTAGCCCGTCGAAGACTGACTCTCCACAAAGTAAACCTTTATTTTTGCTGTCACTGTTCTTCGGCCTAGGCTGACTGCATTTTGGCTTTACCGATAACAAAGGGGGCGCCCATACTTGGGTATTCTGATTGATCGATCAATCCTTGCCCTGGCAATCAGGCGCTGCAATACGGACCATTTATTCTCTAATAAATTTCTTTTTTTGTTTTCTTTTTTTACTTTTACTTTTCATTTCATTTTTTTTTTTTTTTTCATTTCATTTCATTTCCGTTTTGCCTTATTTTCTTTGAATTTGTTCTCTGTTTCTGGCTATGCCTACTTTTGCCCGAACGTGTCAATCTTCACTGCCTATTTCATCCGCAGTCGAGCGCGAAAGCACCCCCCTTGCCCCATCCCACCACCCTCTCGTAACCCCACTCGCCCGTTTATCGCTTTGCTCCAATTTACCTACTTTCGATTTGGCGAAGCGTCTTGGCACTTTGCTTGAACCAAGGTAGCGCGCTCCCTTGCGTTAGTTGACTGGGGTATTTACATCTCGTGTTGCGGTGCAAAAAGGAAAAAAAGTTATATACTTCAACTTCCCCTCGAAGATCAGAACCAAGAAACGCTTTCCTCGTTCCTGCTGATCATACTTCTTCTCGAACTTCTTCGTCGGGAAACATCGGGGTGATAGTCTATATTTATTTCTTCCACCTTGTACTGATCGTATCACCTGGGTTTTAAGAAGCCCTACCTCATTTCCTTTCTCAACCCTCAGCGTCAACTACTACCTTTAAATATGGCTGGGCCTGGAGGTGGACCACCACGCAAGAGCCATACGAAGTCCAGGAAGGGCTGCAAGACTTGTAAGAGACGACATATTCGATGCGATGAGACCAACCCTCAATGGTAGGTTTTCCTTCTACAACAGAAATGGAAGAATGCAGGATATAGAATCAATAAACTAACACTATTTTGCGTAGTCGAAACTGTACAAAACATAATGTTCGTTGTGATTACATGGATAATGTTATCCCCCAGGAGCAAGCAATGGCTCCAAGCGCAGGACCGGATCTTCTCATGTCTCCCCAAATTGATATCGAAATCGATGCCTGGCTGAAGACTGGAAACCCGCCCTTCCCTGAATTACAACTTAGCTCTAGAGAATATTGGTTCAAATTTTCGCGGACTGATTTGCGCCTCATTCACCACATCGCCGGACTTTCAATTGATCTACATCGACGAGGCTATAGTAATTGTACAGTCTGGGCCCAGAAAATGCCCATGTGAGTTGAAGAAATATAATTTCATTTGACCAATGAATGTCCCTACTAACTTTCTGGAACTTCAGTTTTTTGGCCATTGCGTTGTCTACTGAATTTGTCATGAGTGCGATTCTTGCTCTTTCAGCTTCCCATCTCGCTTGGATGACCCAGAACCCCGAAACCGAAAACCTTGCTTATCACCATCGGGGCGTAGCCCTAAAGGGCCTCCATGAAGCAATCGGTGTTTTCTCACGAGAAAATTCAGATGCAATATTAGCAGCATCGATGCTTCTTTCCTGGCAAGCTACGGAATGGCAAGTACTACCCTCCCTTGGTTGACGGCCTTGGAGCACGAGCTAACCAGAATTTCTGTATAGGAGGAGTTGGGAATCGCTTCAGCAGGTTGTCTCAACTGTAAGGAGTGACCTTTCTCTGCTTTAGTTAGTGACGTTCTGTTTTTTTGGCTGGATCTGACCCCATCCATAGGTGCTTAACTCGATGCAACCGTGGTGGAAGGAAGAGTCGGAATTGGCAAGATTTATGGATTCCCAGCGGGCCTTCCGAAGTGTGAGAACGCCGGTAACACCAAGCTATTCTGGAGCGATGGGCCAGTTCCAAGACGAAGACTTGATGAGATTGGATCGTGTCGTGGGAAATTTGATGAACATCCACCAGCGACTTTCCCATAATCAGGAACACTATCAAAGGGTCACTGATTTGCTGAACTTTGTTCAGCAATTGCGAGCTGATATGCCTGTACAATCGCCGGATAGAGCTTTCGAACGACTTCAGCCGCTACGAACGTGGCTCTTCTGGCTTCCCCCAGTTATGCTTAAGGGCGGAGAGACAGATCTCGGTGCACTTGCTGTGCTCTCGCAATTTTTCGGAGTAGCATTAGCTCTAGAGCCCATTTTCCCTGAGATCGGAGGCTCCTACCTTGGCACCATGGCTGTCCTTCCAATTGAAGATATTCGAAGAATACTGCACACTAGGAAAGCCTCTCAACCCTTTGCACCCGAAGTTCAGCTGGCTCTAAGCTTAATGGAGCTGCCCTGCGAGATTGTTGCGGAATATCGAAGCCGTCTCCATTGGTCGCCGAGAAATTCCTTCGATGCCTACTCTCCTGGGTCTCACAGTCCATATCATGCTCTACCGAATCTCCATCTCGCATCCACCTCTCCATCGACAGGCTCCGGCTATTCAGCTTATACTACATCGCCACTCCACTCTCCTCTTACTCCTGCAATCGTTGCTTCTCCATATCAGATGCCAACAATTATCACCTCTCGACGACAATCTCAGGTTTACACAACGTCACCAACGCTACATTCAGACCACACAGATGATCGGATTGGGGGGGACTACAAGCACAATCAACAAACTCACTCGCCTATCTTCAATCCTGCATACTTAGGAAATATAATACATGGATCGCCGGTCATGGGGCAAGACTTTACTGAGTCTCCCACACTCAGCGTGTCAGGAGGGTTGGTAATTCCCGATCTCTGCTGGACTTGATCTATGCTTCCATCTTGCACACGGCCCATCTATCCCTACATCCCATTCACATCACCAATCCCCAGAGCTAAGAATCACCCATAAACACATTTATACACGCAAAAACATGGCAGAATTACGCGGCTGAGTCTTTTTTTATTTCCATTTTATGGAAATCCAGGGACCCATCTGCATCACGCCGTGGCTCTTACGCAAAGCCTTACTAGCACCATTTCTAAACTTATTTAACTCCCAACAACCCGAAATTCCAATACCACATCCAAAACTCCTTCCCTTCGTCCCCATTCGTCGGTTTGCGAAAAAATGATAAGCGTCTGCGTTTTGGTGGATTTAACTTTCGAGTGTTGGTAAGGATTGATGGGCTGTTTTTCACTTATGACGACCATTTAGACGGACTTAACGAATGGGGTTTCTTTTTTCTTTTCTTTTCTCTAATTTTTTTTTTTTTTTTTTGGGAGACAGTTTATTTGATATAGGACATCTCTATTCTCATACCCGTATGTTACAGTGACTTTTATGAAAGTCGAAAAGCAGCAACACAGAAGTGAACGACTGGGTTTTTCATTTTTTTTTTCTATCAAATGATTCCTGTACCTTTCCATTCAATTTGGGCCTTCTTATATGAAGGGATACAAATCCCCCCTTTTTGTTGGCAGTTCACATCTTCTCTAATCGTCTGGTGAATATTTTTGGGAATTGTTTTATTCCTTTTTCATATTTGTTCGCAATATCTTCAACGAAATGAACAGTAATCACATTTGAAAACCAAGTGGACTTTCACTCCCAGCTCTTTACGCATAAACTTTTCGCATACAACTCGGCTTTTAGGTATTTTGGGGATAGATGTTCCACACTATGGCTTCCTATCTTCCTGTTTGTTTCTGTGGCAAGATCGCTTCGTTACGAGATAACAGCCTCCCTGGAACCTGGTTAATCCTCTGTAGTTTGGGGGAAAGCCGTTTTGCAAAAATTGCTGGGCGCAAAAATTGCGATGCGCAGCTGTTCCTGAAACATAAATTTTAATTCGCCATAAAACAGCACAATAAGGTTTGAATTTTTCTCAAGTTTCACGTTGTAGATCAATCCGCAGCAAGAAACGTTTCAGCGTTGGGATGGCTCTCCTCGACAGGCGAACGAATCATCTCAAATCACGGTGAATTTCTCATTGGTGGATGGCACGGATGCTCTCGTTTGTTGCTTGCAGGCCTGTATCCCTGACCTTGTTCAAACATTGCCTCGGGAACGTTTCGAAACCTCAGGGTTTGAGGTTGCCTGCCTTGCAGACACAAACCGAATGGGCTTAGCGTTGACGGTGGATTGTCGCGGACCAGGGAACGGAGGGGAGCGAATTTTGTTTCTGACTAATTAGACTGCGATCTTGCTATAGACGTATTCGACTCCGACTCTTCTTTCCAAGAAATTCCCTGAAGGGAAAAACAAACGAAGGTCGGAGGGTTGAGTCAGGTACAACACCATGCCTATTGTGGCTGTGTTAGCTTACCCGCACAAGCTGTGTTTGTGGGGAATGCCAGATGAAGAAAGCGGGACGCGCCGAGTGACGCCGATTCTGACACTTGCTGTCAAAGTCGAAATCATCAGTGGGGCTTGGAGGCTGAAGATATACGAGATGTTGCTAGGATTGGAATAGGACTAGTGGAGATCTGGTGTGGTCTTTACCCAAGAGCCAACGACAGTACGAGGCGACGTGAAGCTCTCGTAGGCGTCGACGATGAAAAGTTGTAGAATTAGGAGACTGAAGAAATAAAAATCAAGCTCAGCCTCCTTTGATATTGACGTGCGGATGATACGGCGTCCTGGAAACTTGAAAACCGGCCATAATGGTGAGGTTCAGCAGCCACTAGTAGTGTAGTCGGATCATGTCGCCAAAAGAAGCTCAGGAAGTGAACCGAGGAACCGACCGCGCTAGTAAACTTCGATTTGGTTTAAGTTGTAGCCGCGTGTCTATTTTTGGCACAAGGCAGACTGCGGCTCCCACTAACCGCTTGAGGTATCACCTTATTTTTCATGATTGCACCGCCAGCCTCCGCCGCACAAGTTTCAACCACCTGCCCAAATTCCTCCCTTGACATCGTGCCCCAAACATGAGATTAACCGTGCCGAAATTGAGAGCTGTGTGGGGCAGTGGGCCGTGCATTGCTCTTGATACCCACTCTGCATTTAAGCATTTTTGCAACCTGCAGATCCAGCTATCGAAATGTCGGCTTTTTGAGGCTGTGTGACAATCAGTTGGCAGCAAGCACTGCGAGTCTGTGCCAGGTCGAACAGATGCTTTTGGCAAGCACCTGCTCTTCTCTCGGCCGTACTGGTTTCTTGAAACATGTCCGCATTGCCTCTATGGATCCCTGTCTGTAGAGGAATTGCTCGGTGTGACGCCGGAGGGAATGAGCGTTGAAGGGAGCAAGGATGGCTCACATTCACAGGCGTCGCGAGAACTCGAGGCAAGATCGCGGTCAAGGCAGAATAATACATTCTGAGAATGCAATTTATGTCGGCTTGAGAATAAAGTCCTGTTGTCGAATTGGGTGATTTTAGGCGAGACGACGGTGAAGAAATGTGAGATTGGCCTGTCTACTTTAGAATTGGATGCATGCCGGCCAAGTTGAATTTTGCAAGATAGAGCTAAACTCAGCGGATCTTTACGAAACTTGCCCCTTCTCACGTTGTCGCCGAACACCGGCGATACAAGCGTGGCCTTTTCTATCACTCGTTCTCCTGATGGTCGAGCCGTCGGGACCGAATTCGGTGGATTCTGTTGGACCCATTCGAGAGCTTAGCATCCGAAATATTAGAATGTCTTGGATGATCACAATGACGGCCTGTGATGAGTAGCGTCTTCATTATCGACAGCATACCTTTATCAAAAGCAGCTGGCGCTTAAGTGTTGATCTGTTGTTGCCTACCTCAGTGCAACTCGAGACCTATATTCGAGAACACTTCTGAAAGAAAAGTACAAATGACAGACTTGAGCCCCCTCCACGCCGACCCTACAGCGATGCCCAACCTCGGTTTGTTACCTTCGATAGGGCCCTTGCCCTCTTCTGCCTATTTGCGGCGACCGTCCTTCTCCTTAGCTCCTTCTGAGTTTTTGCTCTCTAAAATCAATGGAATGGGGATTGATTTGATGGTATGCTGCAATTCGCTGGTATTGTGAAGGTGGGTCATTTGGTTGCGTCCAAAAACTTTCATAGTTCTGGACCACACTAGTTGCGACCTTACAGATTGATTTGAAAACGCCTCAGACGATGTAATATTTTGTTTCTCTAGGTCATAGTTTTGTATACGGGCCACTATTCTAGTTTTCGGCATGGAACAGACTCGCCTCCAGCAGAGTGCTGGCTTTTTCTGGGCTCCAATGTACCTGGCAGATGTTTCTGCAAATACTGGGTCGTTGAAATCAATCATAAGGTTATGATTAACCTTAGGCTGAATTTCATGTTTTCAACCTGCGGTTTATCCGACATTGTCCCATTCACGGGGATCAGGATCAGCGAGCGGAGTTCGAGTGACTAGGTGTCATTACCCGAATGCCTTGATCTTTTTCAGCTGTCCAAGTGTGGTATCTGCCCTGCCATTAGCGAGGGACACTACTCTTGACTTCACGAACTAGCAAAATAACCAAGCTCTCTCTTGCATTTCTAAATTATTTAACCTGCCATAAAAGCCACGAGGCAATTGGTGCAGGGAGCCTGCATAACTATACTTTTTAACAGTATTATGGGTCCATTCCCACCATTTTAGCTGCCTACTTCGTCCTAGGCTAACGCATACGACAGGAAACGAAGCAAAGCGAGAAGTTCGTCCTCGGCGAGCTGTGTGGACAAGGGTTATATAGATCCCGGGCTTCCCCTGAGCGATACGCCGGTTGGGAAATACCCTTTTGCTAGTTTCTCTTTGCGTCTGAGCAACCTGATGGGGGGATTTTTCTCCCAACGGAGGCAACCTATGGGAGGTCTCTCGGTCCAACTTGTGGCGCTGTAACGGAGGACTGAGCTCCGCTTTCCATTGTGATTGAGCCTTGAATTTTCTTTCTTTTGCATTTGCCATTTTGTCCACTCTCCCTTTTCGTGCAGAACCTGCTCCTATGTTTAGCTCTGAGATGCTTAGAACATATGACATCTATTTGCCGAATTGCCATATCGTCTACCGCATAGTGGGCCGGCATACGCCTGTTAAAATCGCACGGACATGTCCCTCAGTTTGCAAGCTTATGTTTGAAAAGTTTCCTGTTGAATACACGGAGAACCCGTACTGTATCTGACTACGACTTCGTCTCTGTGGTTACGCATTGACTATACTTCACTTTGTTTATTTAAATTTGTGGATTCTGTCGTGCGACTGCTGGCTAAATACGCATCACGCCCCTACTATTCTCCGATATTTCTTTCCTGACCTACTTAGGCTAGAATTTATTCTCGAAACAAGATTTCTCACAATAATGTGAGCAGTTGCAATAAATAGTTCTGTCGCCTTACCGTGCGTCACCCCGCGTGCCTTTCAAGCGGACTATCTAGTAGGGCGGCCAATATGAGCTACGAGGGGACACACCCTGCAGCTACATGTTGCATATGTATGGATGGATACAGGCCCATAACCTGACAATCGGAGCTCTCTTCATATTTCGTATCTCCCTAGAAAATGAATTATACTGACCTCGTAATGCCAATGCTAACTAGCCTAGTATGCTTTGGTTACTGTTGTAAACCGGATATTCACCTGTTTGCCGACAGAGTTTTCCATCACTCTTTGATACCTCCATGAAAGTTGTTCAAGCTTCTGTTTATGCGTTTACATATTAACTCTCCTGCCATCTTCATTATTCCAACGACCGCCTCCCCCTAATGCCCCAATCCAAAATCCATGACGATGTAGAGGCTTTCCGCACGCTATCTGGCAAGGGAAAAACAGCATTTTGTCATTCTTCAATGTTGACCGTTCTTCCTTTAAGTTCAGGTCTTGTCAGAGAGCCCGGGTAAAAATATTTCTATCTTTTATATCTTTTCTCGTGGTGATGATGTCTGGCTTGGAGTTTGGAAGCTGGCAGATTTGAGACGCTAAACTACAAATAGCAAGTTTGCATCGGCCACAAACATGCCTTTGACATCATCCCTCAACTTTGATTGAAAATGAAATATCAAAATATCCGCGCTGGGTTAACTTCCAAACAAGGGTCAAAGATACATAATTCGACTTAGCTTATTTGTCAGAACGTACGGGGAACTTGCAGAAAATCAGGAAATAAATCTGCTAAAAGGAAAAATCATCAGTTCGTAAAGGAAACCCAACGGAATTATGGCGGACGCCGGAGGTTGGAGCACCATCGAATCAGACGAGGTTTGTCGCTTTCCCTCCACTCATCTTCCACAATTGCTGCGAATACCCTTTGGCTGACCGTGTCCATTGCTGAGCGCAGGGCGTTTTCACTTCATTGATTGAAAATCTTGGTGTCAAAGACGTCCAGTTCGAAGAACTTATATCTCTCGACGCAGACACAATCAGGTCATTAAGGTATAGAACTCAACCCTGCCCACTTATATTATCTTTATCTGTTTGCACTACACAAGAAACCCACTAATCCATTTCTCGCCTCAATCGCACAGTCCCGTATATGGAGTAATTTTCCTCTTCAAATGGGCAGGCGGCCAATCGCGCGACTCCGCTGCTCCACAGGATGGCACCTACGACCGCGACGCAACAGATAATGGGCTCTTCTTCGCCGCCCAAACGATCCAGAATGCCTGCGGCACGCAAGCCGTCCTCTCCGTAATCCTCAACCAAGATTCCCTCGCCTCCCAATCCTCACAAGCAGGCATCGACATCGGGCCCGAGCTCCGCGACTTCAAGGACTTCACAACAGGCTTCCCGCCAGACCTGCGCGGCGAGGCGTTGAGTAATTCCGCGCGCATTCGAGCCTCACATAATGCCTTTGCGCGCGCATCGCCGTTCGTTGATGAAACGTCCCGGCCGCCCGTTTCTGAAGAGGATGCGGAACTTTATCATTTCATCGCCTACACGCCGTTCAATGGCGTTTTGTATGAGTTGGATGGGCTGCAGCCATTCCCAATCAGCCATGGGGTTTGTGAGGAATCGTCGTTTCCGGAAAAGGTTATTGAGGTGTTGCAGAGGAGGATTGCGAGATACCCGGAGGGAGAAATTCGGTTTAATCTGATGGCGGTGGTGAGGGATCTGAGAGTGAGGGCGCGCGAGATCGGGGATGTAGAGATGTTGGAGAGGGAGAAGAGGAAAAGAAGGGCGTGGGAGTGGGAAAATGCACTGAGAAGGTGCAATTTTGTTGGGTTCATTGGGGAGGTGGCTAAGGGGGTCGTTGGGATGAAGGTTAAGGAGGGTGAGGAGAGTTACAAGAAGTGGATAGAGGGCGCGAAGAAGGAATCGCAGCGGAGATTAGAAATGAGGAGAGGAAGAGGTGGTGCGGGGGATTTGGACTAGGTAGTTGAGGGAAATTTAGGCATGATTTGATGGAACTCGCAGCTTTGGGATAGAAATTTTGTTCTATTATGGTCATACCCGGAACTTAAGTTACCTTGCAGTTTAACTCCTTTGTTTGTGTACCTAACAAAAGTCGTTTCCATGGGCATCTTCAGGATTCCCGCGCGTAGAAATCCATCAAAGGTGGACTATATTCTTTCGATTGAATAACAATGTCGACCTGCTAGAACGGCTAAAGTCAAATTCAAATGCTAATGCCAATCCCCTCGCTAAAACTCAAATTCCATATCACAGAAATGCGGGAAGCAAAATGTAAAACGGAAACAAGTAGCCCCGGGGGCCAAAAAAAAGAATCTTCCAAATGCATCCAATTTGAATGTGAGGAGTATTAAAAGAGAATATTGACAGACGTAAAAGCAAAGCATTACCTTCTAGGAACGCTTAATGGAGGAGATCCAGAGCAATCATAAGAGATGAAACGGAGATGTAACCAAAAGTTTCCTTCAGCGATTAATGAAAATTTACGAGGTGAACGGCTGAAAACAGAAGAAAAGAAAAAAGAAAAGAAGAAAAATATAAGGTAAAATGGAATTCCACAGCTATCTGAAAATAATAAACTTAAAGAAGAACTGAAAGGCGTTCCCTTCATCCCTGGGTATGTAGGTGTACCTGCAAGGCATACTCACAACCATACTTCCCAACGTATTTGCCGGACTACCAGATCTCCTGAGCAACTTATCCATCCTTCTCCTCGCATGTGCGTTGCATTTTATTCTCAATACCCAATAATATGCCCCTTGATCCGCTGAGCCATGTCAGGAGGCAGGTCGGCCTCTTTAATCAGTCCAAGCGATAAAACATCCGCCCAGAAAAAGAGTGCCCGATCCTGAGCATAGGCGAGATAGTCAAACTCACCCTCAGGCTCACCGATTGTGTCGCCAGATTGCTCACTCCTGCGGTCCAATTCGGTAGTGTCACTCTTTGTTTCTTCTCCTGTTGCCCCTGACTCTTCCTCGACTGTAGCAGATAAAGCGGCGAGAGCTTCTTCCATCCCGGAGATTTTGGCCTGGACAATCCCCCAAGCCGCCCATTGCGCGGAATTCGCTGCACGCCAGAGTCGAGTTTCGCGGAGAAGACGTCGAACTTCTAGGTCGAGTGTTTGCTCGGCGCGCTCGTGATCCTGTGAGGACGACGTGGGGAACGGCGGAACTTGAGTGTCGAGCATGAAGGGAGATATCCGAGGACTATTGGAATGCGATGCATGAAATACTGGCGTTGGTGCCGTGCTTGAAGCGGCGCTCATCGAAGCTGCCGAGGACGTAGGCGCAGACTGGGTTTCCGGTGGGTGGAAGATGCGTGGCCGATGTTTCAGATATGCGCGAATGAATTTCTCCTGTTCCTCCGGGGTGGGATACCATTTCGTATTGCAGGCCCACGACCTTTCTGGGTCATGGTAGTTGTAGCACCATTCCGTCTAATATATATCAGTCAACGGCTGAACACCTACGGCTGTGTTATTGGGTGTATAAGCTTACAAAGTGGTTACAGAATTCCAGCCCACGAGTGTTCGCCGACGCATACTCAAAGTCTATAACTACAAGCTGCTTATGTTCGTTGGCTGGGAGGAGAAGAGGAGACTCTCCACTTGGCTCAAGACGAAGCAGATTGCCATATTGTGTCTACCAGAGAGAGTTAGACTCTAACGAACCACGTAAAAAAAAAAAAAAAGGTTACTTACGTCGTTATGGGCGAACACAAGCTGTTTGTTAATCTCAGGTGCTCCACCATAGCATGTATCCAGCCACTTGCGATAGGATTCAACTAATTTTCGGAACTTTGGCCATGGGGCGCCGCATACAAAACCATGTCGCCGCCATGGCTCCGTTTCGAGCTTGGACTGATTGAGGGGAGACTTGATTTCGCTATCTAGCCACGACGCGACCCGTTCGCACCGATCAACCCATTTATCCCAGTTCTTCCATATAAACGGACCGCCTTCCCTTTCTTCGGGGAGTAGTTCGATCCCATCATGCAACTCCCTCATTCGCTTAGCGATTTGCTTGGAAGTTTCCGGGTTGCGAAGATCTCTTGGCGTGAGGGTTTTTGCATGGAAATACTGTTCGAAGCGGCCATTATTGAACGTCCCTAGGACCCGAGGACCGATATTCCGTTTCCCTAGACGACGTAAAATTTGGAGTTCGCTCTCCCGATCGATTAAATGTTCCACTTGGGGTCCGTAGATGCGTAGTAGGAGTTGTCTGGTAATATTGTTAACTTCATGGTCTCCATATTTAAACGTATTTAATGGTATAGACTTACGGCGGAGGGCGTCTAGGCGTGAATGAGCTCGAGCTACTCGAATTAGATGGAAGTGGTAAATACTTCGGCGGAGAGACAACATATACGGCATTCGTTAGCGCTCCGCTGAGGCGGACAACTTCAACGTTACTACAGTCTTCGAGGGGAATTCTTCTCCAGCCCCTAAAGCCTAGGGTGTGCGTCAAGCGCACGATTTCAAACTTGAATTTTAACCAATGTTCTCTGCTTTTAGCGGGGACGCCGTTCAATGAACTCTGGCTTCCGAAATCATTGTCTGCTTCGCCTCCGCCATACAAGAGAGTTTTGGAGTTGTCAAGGACAACATCGGCACTGGGGGGTGGTTGATCAGCGTCCGAATAATCAGAATCAGATGTTGAACCCCGTCTTAAACCTTTAATGGTAGCTCGCCGTTTGAGAGAAGATGACGATCTCCCACGTCCAATCGGGGCAGATGAAATACCATCTTTTCCAGAAGCCGCGTACTGCGCTAAAATTTGCTCCAACTTCTCCAGGGCCAATATTCCCTCCGACGCTTGAGAGTCGCTTCTCCCTCGAGTTAAAGTTGAGGTTGCGTCTCCGGTGGCGATATCTGGTAGGGTTGCCTGCGAGCCACCAGCTCTCTTGGAGGCACGCGCTACAGATTTGGTTTTCTCGTGCTGCAACCAGTCGAGGACTTGTGCGAGCAGGGAACGTTGGGCATGCGGGTCTTCTTCAATATCACGGTACCGAATTTCGGGCTCGTCGTCATCTTGAATAACCGCCTCAAAGTTAAGGCTATGAATTTGACTGCTTAGCGAGTTCAGAGAGCTGGAAGAAGGGTGCGGCAATGGGCGTGCTGTTACCCTCCTTCCTATACTGGCTCGATGCTGCCTGGGTGATCGGCTTCCCGCAATGGGGAGACCAGCGGAATCACCATTCACGGGTTGAGTTTGTGAATCAGACGCCTCTACCTTTGTCTCAGAATCTCCTGCTATTTTTGAGTCAGCTTATCCAATCTATATTAAAGTCATGTTTGTTTCCTCCGAGAGAAGATCGCTCATAGCTGGATACATTAACGTGAATTGAATGTTACGCTTAATCATTCATACATATTATACAGAGAGTAAAAGAACCAAGCCATGGAAGTTCTTGTCTGTTCCCTTCTGCGAGAGGTAATCCAGAACAGATATCCAATGCAAACATGTATTCTGCCTCATCACAACTCAACTTGGCACCAAACTAGATAAGTAAATTTGCTCAAATAACAATCTTCATATCGTAAGATCAACAGTAGGAATATAACAGCAATAATATTTAAAGCGAAAAGCAACCCAGAGAATTGTTGCAGAAAGGCCATCATCTGCGTTTAAATACCAGATGAATGAATGCACAAATATAAAAATGATGGAAGTTGGAACATAAAATAACTTACTGGAAATGCCATTTTGGGCTACTGTATGGCCCTTGGAATCGGTGGGCGCCTTATTGAGCTCCTGCTCTGCGACAGGTGACATGATTACTCGCGATTTTTTTTTTTTTTTTTCAACAAGAAGGCTCGTCCGACGTAGTCTAGGACATATAAGTACAAGTAAAGAAGAACGTCAAAAAGAAAGAGATAAAAGAAGTAGTGAAAAGGCAAAAAGAGACAACCTTGCTAAAAGTCCGAGAGGACAGTGGCAAAAAGCACAGGAGAACGAAATGGCCCCCTTTTTCGCGTGCAGATTCTTCCCAACTCGATCTAGCGCCGTTATGGGATTAAATAAAATGTGTGCCGGGACAAACTCATGTTTTTGCAAGATTACAAGGTAATAATGTTAACAATAAGGAGGAGGGGCGGAGGGGGGGGCACTGAATCTTGATATCAAAATGACTGGCAAGAACCGCACCCCCACGACGATACGGATAGTTGGTTGGCTAAAAGCGGCTCGTCCTAGGAAGGGGGAGAGTAGGAGAGTAGTAGAAGTTCAGGAACAAGGTTAATGGGTGTGTACATGGAGATACATATATATATATGTATATATAAGAATAAACAGGGAAAAACAGCGGGGAAGTTGGATGATAACGTTGCCTGGTGGTCGGCTGGCACCCATTTTAATTTTTTTCGCAGCCGAAGTTTCCAGGCTCGGCCCAGCTTAAATCCCCGCCGAACGCGGAAGGGGGGTCACATGCTGCTGACTCAGCCAGAGCTTATCTTGACCTCCAATCTGCTCTGGCTGCGATCTCTTTGACATCGCCAAAGGATGCGAGTATTACGTTCATAACTGGAACCAGATTGGGCGCTGGCTTTCTCTTGAAGATGCATCCCTTCTGCTGAGGAAAAAGGCCTATTCCTGAAAGTTACTGGCAACCTTTGCATCTGCCGCAGGATGCAGGTTCTGCTCGGCACGCGACCACCCTTAGCCTTGCCCTGGCAAGGGATATCATACTAATGCACTTTAAAATGCCTCTAGACCGAGCCAGCCAACCATTCTCGGATAATTTGCTCTGAAAAGCGTGGGAGAATCGAGATGCTGCTTATGCCGAAACCTAAAATGGATGCGTCTGAGCCTTAATAGTTTCAAACCACGCTTAGCTACCTTTCGTTAATACGTAAGAGTAAGTTAAAGGCGTCACAGGTAAGTTGACATTTTTGAATTGCTAACTTATGCTTCTTACTCCCAATTTTTCAATCTAAGCGCAATGTTTGGGCACGAACGAAATGCAATAAATGCCACAGAAGAAGGATATGATAAACAGCTCTGGAGCAGAAAAAGAGAATGACAGGGCGAAGTGAACACAAAACCCCATTTTTTGCATCAAGAAAGAACGGAAGGAAAGGGGTAAAATAATCAAAATTCTTTTCCAAAGCAAATCACAAAATGTATCTATGGCACTACTATCAAGTTATCCACCGCATGCTCTCGCGGCCACACCCCAATCGAGCGCGGCAGGTAGTACCACCACTGTGGGGGACATCCCGCGGTGTCAGCTGGGTTCAGAGCCTTTACATATTCCCAGTGTTCAGGGTACACCCCACCCCTCTGCCAATTGACGAGACACGTCACACGCCAGTCCAGGCGTGCGGCTTCATATTCCAACTGCGGAGGTAGGTTCAGAGTACTGGCTGGGACACGGCGAGGGCTTATTATCACATTCCGAGGATGGAGATTCGCATAGGTCATGACCATCTTGTGGTTCTTCTGGAGCTGAGGCCTAATTTCCAAGCTCCGCTCGTTGATATCTCGAGGGTGGCGAGTGAGAAAAGAATTGAATTCGTCTTCGTTGTTGATAGGGGTGGTTGCTAAATACGTGAACCCTCGTGAATCCTTGCACCGACGACGTGGGGAGCCGCTACCAAGTATCTCCCCATACTCTGAGAATGAGCGTGGGAGTTCAACGGATCTGAGTGCTCCAAAAATGCTGTTTAACTGGACGCCTATTGACCATCTCTCTGCATGATTGAGCTGGGCCCAGAGCTCCTCCAGTGTGCATCCGTTGTCATAATAATTCGACATGAACAGGAATCCCCATTCCGCCTGCGTGTCCACGGCCCTAAGACAGCCGTGTGTTACTGGTAATGGAATTTGGGCATTTTCTCCGATATACCGCAGCATTGAAATGTCATCGAGCATACTATACAGGCCAACCTTCACGACAAGGTTTTCACGAAGGCCCACTAATATCGTCCCATCTTCCACGGCCAAAAGTGTACCTTTTCCAATTGCTGTGTTTAAGCCGCCGATGATGTCATGCAGAAGAAGAGTTTCTCTTCTTTGTGCCTGATAGCTCAGGTTTTTTTTGGCCAGCTCGATCACTTCCGGACTCAAACGTGCCATCTCCACAGAATTGGGGAGAATTATATACCGATCCAATGTCAAACCGAACGGCAAGCAAACTTTACGCCGCCAAGGTAGCCCTGGCGCCCCTGAATCTGAGAAAACGGCGCGCAACCTGTCAACGGCGAACTCTGCCTCCAACGCAGAGCCTACTAAATCGGCTGTGGGATTTTTCCTGGCCATTTCATCTGCCATGGCTATGGCGATCTCTTTAATCAACGAAACTGTCACGATCGGGATCTCTTCTACGTTACTCTTGGGACCATTGCGGTTGTCCGAGTTCACATCATTTTGCTTCGATGCCGCGGTGGCTTCCGAGCCCATTGTTAGTAGCGGCGGATGGGGTAACTGTTGTATCGGTTGTGACGCTGATAGTATTTGCGCTTGTGTTTGAGGCCGTGGTATGGGTTTGGACGGCGGTGCAAAAATGGATGGATCCGTGTATCTCGGTACCAATTCAACTCCTGAATAAAGAGAATGAGGAGCCGGCGGATATCCCGCTTTGCCTTGGCTTCGCAATGGCTGATCCATTGCTATTATAATACCGAAGCGGATACGAAGTTAATAATTGCGAGAACTAAGCATTTAGCATTCCTCCAAGGTTAGCACCACTCCCCACCTTGCTTGAAACCCTTTCTTCTCCTCACCCAACCCCGCCTCCCTTTTAAAAGAAAACTGGGACGCCGCGCGCTGTCATACGTACCAAACAACACAAAACGAACCAACAAAACGAATGACACCCCCAATCCAATCCAAGACCCGGATCCAACAAGGAGAATTGAACAACAACAAATGAAGAAAAGGATAAGAAAAAGAAAAGGAAACGACGAATCCTCATCTCCCAACCCCCCCAGATCGACTCCCCGCCACCTGCTGCTGAGAATTCCCGAAAGAATACTGAGCAGCCACCCCAAGGACAGTCCACGGGCACACGTTCGAAACGTGTCCGATGGCTCTAGGGGTGGGCAAGCGCCGCTGCAGCTCCTCTGATATTTCGATACGGGCTAGATCTTGGTTTAGAGCGGGGGGCGTAGGCACCGATTTGTTCGCTGTCGCCCGCTGTCATTGCTGCTGGGGGACTGGCTGTCCTTGCCCATGTCGAGGCATTTGGTATGTTGGTCGTGTTGCGGTAGCGGGAGCGGGCGCGATAGCGGGGTTGGGGGTAAGCTGGGAGATTTCTAGAC
>QGQJ01001002.1:0-22484 GCA_003206725.1 Blastomyces emzantsi
GGGTGAGGTAGGTGGTTGTTGCAGGGACGGCGCGTGGGGGAGTAACAGAGCGGCGGCGTGGGGAGGCTGGGGGGCGCGGATTGGGATTGGAGCTTGGAGGACGGGATGGACGGGGGTCGGGAGGACTTGGTCCATTAAACAAGGGGGGGCGGGGAGTGGCCAGTGTAGAATAAGGGTTTATAGCGGTAAATGGGGACGTCATTAGGAAGGCGTGCGGAGGATATTGGAAAGGAGCGTATTGATATTGGTTTTGGTATAGATTTTGGTATTGGTATTGGCTGTGATATTGCGGCTGTTGGTACTGCTGAGAGGAATAGTTTGGTAATAACCATGGTGGTGGTGGTGGTGGTGATGCGCCGGCCAAGGGTCTAGATATTACAATTAACAAAATGTTTGAAAGGATCCAGCAGATAGGGAAAGGTAAATATTCACATCGACGCCGTACGCGCATATTCAGATTCAGACGCAGGTACATATCTCCCATCCTGCAAGGAGCCCTGCGTTGTGTAGGTACGGTACGCGGGCCCATCAGGATCTAAGGCTCGCTCCCGTTTCCGTCTTCTACTGCCCTCGTACCTTAACGAAGACATCTGTTCGTAGGGTTGTGGTCTTTGGTTCCTATCTTGCTCATTTCCCATCCATCTATTATTAAAAGGCCTCCATGAGTCTGGTCTATATATCCGTCGGTCATCCTCGCGCCTCGGTGGACGGTTTGGAGGGTTCATATCAGCAGGAGTGCAGGGATGTTGAACCGTGGAATGATGTTCCGTGATAGCGGCAAGCTGCAGCAATTGAGAAAGACGTTAGAGGAAGGGAAATACACCGCCAAATCAGGTCGCAGAAGGGGACAGAGAGAAGGGTTGCTTCAATACTCACTCTACTTCGGCTCGGCGTGTCTGTTGTCGTCCGCGATTGCTTGGAAGGACTAGGGAGGTGAGAGCGCAAAGGGCGCAATCGGACCATCATATAAGAAATAGGAGGAGAGGAAAACGGTAAGGAATAAAGATAACTATATAGTCATTGCATATAAAAGAGATCAAAGCCGCTCCTCTATCGATTTAGTTGTGAGATGTAAATAGTTTATACGGCTTGTATGGAGGTGTAGAATACAGTTGGAAATTTATACTGAAATTCCAGTACCGGAGCTAGATTATCCCGGTCCGAAGAGTTAGTGTTTTAGGGGCCTAGACCCTAAAAGATAGGTACAATAGGTATCAGCCGAGCCCGGAATCGCCTCTAAACAGTTCAGGAGAGATTGTATCCTTTTTACCACTTAAATTACTAGCGCGTGCAAGGACTTACATAGTACGTTCCACGCTTCGGTATATATAATCATACTAACCAAAGGAAAGAAACATCTACTAACAAATCCTACAAGATCTCAGGATGCCGATTTCAAGCAAACTCAATCAGCGAGTAAGAGCTCGGTTAGAAGAGGACGAGTTTGAGCAATTCTCGAACGAATCTGCCTCAGATGAAGGGTTAGAGCAAGGCGAGTCTGGTGAAGGCGAAGAGCTGGATGATCATAGCGGCGAGGATCATAGCGAGGAGGACGATGACGAAGAAGATAAAGAAGAAGAAGAAGATCATGACGATGATGGAGAGGAAGAGGACTCCTCCTCCGACATAAACCCCTCGCTAAACGCCATCTCCTTCGGCGCCCTCGCAAAGGCCCAAGCATCGCTGGGAAAGCGAAAACGGCTGACCGCCTCAGCAGCGGACAGCTCGCCCAAAAGAGCAAAAATTCCTGGGCGACACCCCCCTACTCCCTCTGCTTCATCCAGTGGAGAAGAACAAGAGCCAGAACCAGAACTATCCGAATTCCAAAAACACCTCGCCGCCAACGCCAAAAAGCCACCTCAAAAGCTCACCCACCGGACCTCCAAACACGCTCCTACCATCCAATCCTCCCGCCATGCCGTCACCCGCAAACGCACCATCATCGAACCACCTCCAGTTCCCAAAGCCCGTGACCCGCGCTTCGACTCCGTCGTCCTAAACCACAGCACAAACGGCAATTCATCCACCGCCAGTAACGCCGCCATCCACGCGCGCAAAAACTACGCCTTCCTCGACAACTACCGCAAAGACGAGATCGCGCAGCTGCGCAAGCAGGTTTCAACGTTACAGGCCAAGAAATATAAGACAACGCATGATGAACGCGAGCTCGCGCGCCTCAAGCGCCAGATTACCTCTATGAGCGATCGACAGCGCACGTTTGAGCGGATGGAGATGGAGAGGGAGGTGCTAGTGCAGCATCGGCGGAAGGAGAGGGAGTTGATACGCGAGGGAAAGAAGAGTCAGCCGTACTTTTTGAAGAAGGGAGAAGTGAAGAAGGAGGCGGTTGCGAAGAGGTTTACGGAGATGAGTGGGAAAGAGAAGCAGAGGGCGTTGGAGAGGAGGCGGAAGAAGGTTGCTGGGAAGGAGAGGAAGGAGATGCCCTGGGGGAGGAGGGGGGCTGAGTAGTTTATTTATATTTTATTGTTGTTGCTGTCTGGGGAGGGGGAAAATAGGTGGTGGGTGATATACGCTTCACACATCCCTGCCCAGTGTCATGTTCAGGATTATATTACGCTACGAATAAATTCATGCTACCTATATAGTTCGATGAATGGGAAGATGAGAAACATCCAGTTATTATCATCAGTTGTTTTTAAAATTCGTACTCCGATTTTTTCTTCAAACTACACTGAATCGAATCATTGTCACATTACTTCATTGTGTGATATCATCAACCGCTGCTCCTCATGTTGGAAGGGGAGGAAGAAAATTATAAGAGCGCTGTGGAAAGCATTCTGTAAAACGTGTGCGGGAGGTAAAAGAGATAGGGTTGAGGCAAGGGAGGGAATCGTGGCAGCACGTAATCGACGTGAGAATCAATCCGCCCACTCTTTACTTGCAGACACGGCCATCAGCGGAGGGGTACTCCTTGCCATCAATGGTGATGGAAACGTCCTGGGCCCACTGGTCCTCAACAAACTTGCGGTCTTCTTCCTTGCTGGAATCCAACTTGGTGAAAGAGTAGCTTTCCCAGTCGGGAGCGACATCGAAAGCAACTGTAGCGTCTTGGCCGCGGATGACAAAGGCACCTACGATTGCGTTATCATAGTTCGTTCCGTAAACGGAGGCAGCGCCGAAGACGAACTTGCGGGAGGCCTCGAGACGGGTAAAGAAGCCACCTATAACAGAAAATGTTAGTGATAATGAACTGAACACTTAATAACGAGCGTATCAACTAACCAACTAAGTTGTTGGACATAAAGGTCAATTTGAGTTCCTTGGGATACTTGTATTCCATCTTCCACAAGGAGTATTCATCGGGCTTGTAATGCTCCCAGAACCATGGCATGGCAACGGATCGGGTGTCCTCGTTGGAGTACTTGCGTTTCCAGTCATCAAGGATCATAGATGGCTTGGGCAGGGCCTCAAGAGGGTGCTTGGCGGGTTTTGGGGCTGGTTTGGGCTCTTCTTCAGGCTGCTTCTCTTCCTTCTTTGGGGCGACGTTCTTCAAGCCCTCCTCAACGAAAGTTGGGTTGGGAACGACAGCTTTGTAAACGTCCTGGTTAACGACAGTCTCATACCATCTGGTAACGGCTGGGTTATCCATTCGCCAGGTCTTGCCAAGAACAAACTGGAAGCCACGAGAAGACATCGAAGCAGCAAAGAGATCAGCGAGAGTAATACGTTCGCCAACCAGAAAGGTGTTAACGGTCAGGTGCTTCTCGAGAACAGCAAGGGCACTGAGAGCAGCCTTGGAGTTGGCCTCAACGGAAGCCTTGTCGTATGGGTCACGTCCAACAAGAGGGCGGAACCAGCCACCAAGAGCTGGTAGGAGTTCGCTGTTGGCGAACGACATCCAGCGGAGGATAGAAGCATAGTCTTGTTTGGTCTTGCCTAGAAGGGTGGTCTTCTCATTCTGGGACGCGACTGCAACATTTTACTATGTCAGTTTGGATACGAACATCTGAAAATCCATAGGCATGTCAAGCAAAAGTGGGACAAAATTGCACTTTGTAAGATTTACAAAGGGGAAAAAACAAACGGGATCAGAGTTAAGAGTAGTCAACAGGATAAAAGATTCTGTCAGGGATAACTGAATGATAATATGACTCATCATGAAAGATTTTATATATATGCATATAGAGTTGCGAAGATATCTATACAATAATAACAGGCGAGAAAAAGGGGGAGGTGGGGTACGTACAGTAAATGGCGATGGCAATGCACTCAGTCAAGACATAGTCATTGGCGCCCACGAAGGTGGGGATCTTGTTCTGAGGATTGTGCTTCTCGTACTCAGCAGGGCTGATTGATGATTTCTCAACGAGTTTAACTTCAAGGTCATTAGCCTTGGCTGCTACCCGGCATGCGGTGGTGCGAGGGTTGTCCTGGAGGCGAAGAATTGGGCGTTAGTTGTGCCCATCGAGCCCCTCATTGCTGCATCTTGCAAAAGCAAGAGAGCACAACTGGGAAAGGTAGAATAGGAGGGCACACAAGGCAAAGAGCCGACTTACAGAGAGACCGTAGAGTGTTCCGAAAGCCATATTGAGAGCCACAGAAGGATTGGAAAGTTCTGTGAAGAGGAAGAGGAGAGAGAGAAGAGTTGGTGTTCGGTTGTGAAGGAAAAAGATTTTGGCGGAAAATCGAAAATGAAGAGGTTGAAAGTTTCCTGTTTGGGCCCACCTTCGGATCGGAAAAACATAGTCGTATCGGAGAAACAAAAATGCCGACGACGGACACGTGATATACTTTATCCACCTCAAAAAATTCCAAAAAGACGGCAATTGAGAATCACAACGACGACGAGGTAGGAAGAGGATAACATCAGACAGCAATTGAATATCGCCTCCCACAGGCCAATCCTTTACAATGACATGGCAGGGGCCGAGCTGCATTGCTCGTGCTCTCAGATCTGCGCAGCATAGCTTTCGATCGGAATGTCACCTTTCCCACCGGCCACCTCTATCCACAGCAACCACACACCTGCGGCCCCAGAGGCGCTCCCTATCAACCTCACCCGAGCAACAACTTGATATTACCGCTGCGCCTCCAATCGACACAACGCAACTGAAATCCACGCCCCAACGTATTCTCCCTGCTTCGCCGGCCTACTTTACCGGAACTCCGAAGTTCATCGATCATGTATTGAAGCTGGAACAGATACATAGTAAATACTTCCTGCTACCTACTGTCCCTCCAGGGGAAGCACCACGGACAGCATTCCTTAAACACGCGGACTACAAAAATGCCATCAACGAGGAGGTGCCGGCTGCCAAATATCGCCAGCTGCAGAAGGTTCTTGCCAGATTAAACCAGATCCGACCAGACAAGGTACCACGGGAAGTGAAGGATATGCTCAAATCTTTCACGCGACCTGGCGACCCCTACCAGCAGAAACTTACGCCCAAAACACTTGACGAGATGGGTAGGGCTAGAGGTGTTGGTAGACGGAAAACATCACATGCGAGGGTTTGGTTAGTTGAGGGTGAAGGGGAGGTGCTTATCAACGGCAAAAATATTGTCCAGGTCTTCCCTCGCGTTCATGACCGGGAGAGTGCCCTCTGGCCCCTAAGGGCGACGAATCGATTAGATAAATATAACGTGTTTGCTATTACGCGGGGTGGTGGCGTTACTGGTCAAGCGGAAGCTATTACTGTTGCTCTTGGGAAGGCCCTATTGGTTCATGAGCCGGCCATGAAGCCGATATTAAGGAAAGGTACGCTGTTATATCGTTTAATATTTTTACTATGGCTATATGAAATGAGAATTGTCCCGCTGACGACATATCTTTTTGTCTTTAGCCGGCTGTATCTCTACGGACCCTCGACAGGTCGAGAGAAAGAAGCATGGTCATTTGAAAGCCAGAAAGATGCCCGCCTGGGTCAGACGGTGAAGGATGCATCATTGTTTGTCGCATACTTTTTCCACTTCTCTTTTTT
The DNA here is from genome assembly GCA_003206725.1 of Blastomyces emzantsi. Classification (NCBI taxonomy): domain Eukaryota; kingdom Fungi; phylum Ascomycota; class Eurotiomycetes; order Onygenales; family Ajellomycetaceae; genus Blastomyces; species Blastomyces emzantsi. Next base: position 5,940 of record QGQJ01001002.1, read on the forward strand.
CTGTATTAGCCCCATATTTTTTACGCTTGTCTTTCCTCTTTATGCACAAACCTGTATATCAGAAATTTTCCCTTGTATTTTTTTGGCTTACCCGCCTACGCACGGCTCATTGATGGTTTCAGAGAACAACATAGAGATCAATTGAATTTTCCAAACAATACCAATTCGCCTTGGAATTCAAATACTTTTGATTCCCACGATAACTATGACATCATACATGGCTTGATATTACAAAGAATGACAAAAGCAGTGACGCGCACAACTTCGACGTGATACATGTTCTTCTCATTTTCTCCCCCTGCTGCTATTACATGCACGCCCCGGTTTCATCTACGTATGGAGGAATGGTACCCCGGTCCGGATGCATGGCTCTGCAGAAACCGAAACTCGGCTCCTGCTACAAACCTCCAAGAAGCACAAATGGAGACAGACCGGCTCCTTTAGCTTAAAAGTGCCACAACAACTTGGCAGATCGTGTGAGCGGCATCACCTGTTGCCGATTCATGGACTCTTGGTGCATAATGTATTCAAGGTGACCTGATTGACTACATGTTATGATGCCCTCTGCACATTTGATACCCTTCCTCGTCCACATGTTCATTTTAATTCCGTCCGGAGTCACATACACCTCGCCTATTCTACACTTATAAGACTCGATGGCCCTATTTCTACCGTATTCCCGCTGCTCTATCTGCGCGTGGTTCAGATAGAAGTGTTTCGAGAAACCATGTCATGGAGTCCTATTGGGATTAGGTTGGGATAAAAGCCGGCCCGGATTGGAATGTATCCAGATGACAAGGAGAAAGGGAATCTCGTTTTCCAAAACTTTGGCCCAGCTGTAAGTCCTACTTGAAAACATTGGGCCTGTGCTTCCATTGATGTTACCTACTACCACCACACTGCGCCTTTTACCCCCTCACCTTCGTTACCAGCGTCTGTAGACTTTGCCAAACCATCGCCTACATGGAACTTGTGGGAGATGTGGCATTGGCTTATTTGCTTCAAACCTCTGGGTGTGTTGCTGAGACCTATGACACAGGACTCCACACTAGCGACAATACCATGCGAGCACCGTTGACAGAACTCCAGACTATAAACTTTGTTTTGCTCACTAACATTTACTACACTCCAGCACATGGATATATCGGCGGATATTATTGGGAGGCTGAAATGCGAAGTGTTTTATTACTGTTTAGTCTACGAGCTACCAACATCCCTAGGCCGAGATGGATTTCCTCAAGCCATTCAACGGCAAAATTAAGGCACCTCGAACGAGCCTAATATCCTTCCATTCTCGAAATGCGTCCGCTAAGGGTCGGAATCCGACTACTTGAGCCCAATAGACTTCCTATAGTGCAATTTTTCAACCTATTACAAATTGTTCAGGCCGCTCCACGTGTTTCTGATATCCTGTTAATGCATTGCATCCGTTTGTAATCGCATATATAGTTCTGTATAAATGATATCACCATGAGGTGAGAGACATAACATATATTCTGTATAACCTGCGAGAGTAGCTTAGTGCACGCCCCTCGGTTGTCACAGACGCTCCAGGATTCCAATGAAAATATGGACGAGAATAATACGCAAAGCATCTCCTTGCGCCCCTGATGCTTATTTCCTCTTCTTTTATAAATCCGTGTGGCGATTACGGGCCAAATCCTTTGTCGACGGGTTCGGGGCTCCTTGGGCTATTTTAGAATATATATGAATATATCTATTTCCTGCCTTTTATCTGCAAAATATACGATCTCAGGAGTTGAGAACCCGTGAGATGAGAGAGCAGTCACGTCGAGGCAATATTGCCGACACCATGAAATATGAACTGACCATCATTTTTGAGAGATCGGGTTCATTGTGATTGTTAAAGATGGATGGCGTACATCAGGCAGGTCGAAGGATCAGGTGCTATTGTCTGTAATCAGCAACAAAATATCTGTCACTATAAGTTTTACCTCGGAGATGGGCTAATATGAAGCAAAATCCTATATAATTACATACAATCGAAGCGCTCGGCAGATCACAATATCACTGGTAATGAGCATGCATGGGCTGTAAGTAGTTGAGTAATCGTGCACAATTTTAATATTTTGAGTTGAACATTCCTTGCGTATTAGTCAAGCAGGAGTGGCAGAAATAACCGAGTTAAACTGGCTTTAAATTAAATTTATGCACTCCTATCTTGACATCTGACACATGCACCAGCTTCGAAATTGCGTCTCCGAAATTTATCGATTGAAGCGTAGAGCCTAGGATACTTTCGCCAGCGGCTAGACTCAAAAATTGTATGGCCCCTCCTATTGACATGTACGCCGGGTATCATAGCTGTGTCTGACCATCATTCGGCTAATGAATGTGGGATCGGTGGATTTTGCGATGAATCTCGGCGGAATTGAACATTCGTTCTCTAAACAAGTTGTGAGGTGTAATTTAACAGGCCCCGAGGCAACCGAAAAGCCCCCTTCTGAGGAATCAATAAGGCAGAAGAAACCAAAAAATGAAACCCTGGAAAGGGGCAAGTGTCGCTGCTTTTTGTGTAAATCATTTAGTGTTTTCGGTATATGGTGTGACTTCTAGGCATTGGCCAGGTCATCCAGCCGACGAGCACTTAATATAGTGTGTGGTTGCTTGTAATTTCCTTGCTGTTATTGTAAATGTTCCATTATTATTCAAACACCGACGTGGATGGAGGACGATTGATTTGGAGGGGATGCTGAGAACCGGATTAAAACTGCAAGGACGCAATTCACCTTGAAAGGCTGATTCAAGAGGATCATAATTTCACACCTTTCGCATGGTCTTTCTCTCTCGTGTCTGCCAGAACTGTGCGTTCTTGGAGCGACGTTTTCACTCGATTTAAACCAGGATTATTTCAAGGTTGTTTTTCTTCACAACTTTTAGGACTGATCATCCTGAAAAAAAAACTGCATCTCACCACCCTGTCACGGGGCATCGCAAAGCATCCTTGACAGAGAGATCACAATAACTAGTGTACTGCCTTGGCTTCGCAAAGAGTAGCCAGGAGAAGCCCCCTTTGCAGGGTTTGACAGACTATTGACCACTCACTCGGCGGTGTCAGGCAACTCGACGTCATTTTTAACTTGGTTTTTGGAGTGCTCATGAAATTTCTTGACACCGGCTTTGGGTGTTCCAGACGGTGATCTGACGAGCTAGTGAGTCGTTGCAGACGTCGGGCCATTGGGGGCCACTGATGGCTCAACTAGACTTGCGCTAGTCGATGACGGCCGCCGCTAAGACGAGCAGAGCTGCATAAAATTTTCAGCGAGGCGGAGCATTTGTCAAATGAGATCTGACCCTGATTGGCCAGGTGACCCCTTTTTATTTTCTGGAAGAATTTTCGAAAGAGCAGGCGATGGTTTAATCTCCGGTCCACCAACGACATGAGCGGTCGACGGGAGAAGAACCAATGAGGCAGAGTATATGACAGATGCTTGGGCGGTGTCGTACTCAAGATGGATGGTAACATTGACAAAATCGAGGTTATGATGGGCGCTTCCTACCACAGGTCATCCGGCAGCTGGGCCGGGGGACTCTTTCGTTATTCTCAGCAATCCCCTTTAGCTAGTGGAAACTCAACTCGTCAACCCTACTATTCTGAGAAAGAGCCCCGAAAAGATTATTTAGTGAGGCAACGGCTAGAATGCAACAACCCAGTCCCACAAGCTATCAATCAAAATATGTAATCTTCACGAGGCGTCCTAATCCCTTTTTTTCTAATATTGGGCTTCCCACTCTCAGCGTGGGCAGAGACGCGTTCCAGCTGATGACCACCCCTGCTGTCAGAGTAAATTCCATAAAATTGGAATCAGTTTCATGCAGATCACTCCAAGAAGGCAGTTTTGTGGGATCTGGGGAACTTTGTGAAATGAAATTCAAAAATAAGACAAACCCTTAAAACACCTTTCCCAGTGGCGGCGTCCATTCAAGCCACAGATTTTTGACTGCTGCTGTCGAGATAGAGAAGCAAACAGGAAAATGGCGAAATTCCTGTTTCTGACTGACCACATATTAACCATGGCTGCAGAATCAGGTCGGAATCAGTGATGCTTAAGTTGTCTTTCAAGATTCTCAGAGGTCGCACTTTGAACCTGACCTTTGCGGCATTGGGAAGTCGATATGCGGAGACGCTAGAGGAAGAAAAGATTGCGGCAAATAACTCAGGCACAGGCTTGAAACTCGCGAGTGCAAATGGCGCATAAATACGGGGTTGAGGGAGCCACAAGATCTGCCGGATCCTTGAACCCCAGATTTTCTAATTCGAACACGAAATCGTTAAGTCTTCCTCAGGCGAGATTCCACCACTCGGAATCAAATTGCTAGGAGCATCTTGTCTTGGCTGCAAGGCAAGGAGCGACGCTAGGGTCTGAAAGATGCAAGCATGTCTGGCGATATTAGTTACCATCATTCTTCATATATTCCGAGGTTCGGATATTTCAGCCACCATAAAAGTAGCATCCTCATAGGCCCGGGCTTTGTGTGAGAGAACAGTTTCCACGGGGCAGCTCTGCCCCTATCGACGGAGATTCATTGCATGATGCCAGGATTTTCTCCTGTCCTGGAAATATATTCATACAGACTTGAACGGGTAGTGCCAGGAAAACTCAACCAAAAACCAACGCAGATTCTCAGGCAAAGCCGCTAGGTACTCGATATATATATCATATCACTTACTATTCGATAGCAGTTTGCTTCTAACCAAGCTAAAAGACCGGCATATACCGCGATCTTGAGATATACATACCGGCTAATTGAACAAGCGAATATGGGATTGTGGAGCTTGTGATGACCAACAGATCCCAATAATTCAATTCTCCGAAATTGTATTCCAGCTGGAATTTCAGAATAGCCCCCAGAAATATACGGCGTTTCCTGGGGATGTGCGTGTAGGATTAAAGGGATAATTCTTTCTGTTTTGCCCATCAAAGGAACCTGGGAGGAGAGGTTGGCCCGGCTTAGTCATCACATGTTACCTATTCAGGATTTCCGCTTCAGTACTCAACCTTCAACGTCAACCTCAAGCTACTCAGATCAAACCCCAAACTGAACCTCGTACAGGTCAATAGCTTAGGGGCCTGCCGAGTGAATCTGGAGTTCCAGGATTATGGCGAAAATCGGTTTTCATGCACAACTTCTGTGCGCCTGCATCGACCCTAAATACATTGGCGTGGGTCTCACATTCAGGTCTAATGCACCAGGCAGACCTTAACTAAATTAATTTCAGGTTGTATCTCGAGTAATCTTGACAATGCACGCGATGTTGCCATTGCATAATTTGCTAATTTCGAGCTAGCTACGTTCTGGCTTGCTTGCAATTGGAGGTTCAGTTATAATTGCAAGACGCAACATATGAGACAAGCCCATTAGCTACAGAACCCCTTTTTCCAACATCCAGGGATCGGCATATTTCTGGAAGGCTGTAGTCATTCTAACGGCCCTTGTCTGGTGATATGATCGGAAAGGGCGGGAGTGCCGCGCAAGGCGTCGAGTTTCATTTCCCCGTCTCTGAACTTCCGGCAACGCGAAATGCTGGAACCTATGTGCCGCCGCCCAAATACTCCGTCTACTAATTTCTGCGGCATATATTGCTTCCTCCGGCAACGAGAAATTTGGGGATGTCGATTGTCAAACTATTGGCTCAGAGACAGAGTCAGGTCAGATTTATGGAGGAATACAGCAAAACCATGAGATTATTCAAGGGACTACTGCGAAGAAAATCGAACAGTTTTCTACAATGCAGTTGTCTTTGTCATCTGTGTTGCTTATACAATGAAAGCCCTCGGAATGTCCACGAGCGTTTCGATGCGAAAACAGTCTCTGGTGCATCCTGAAACATGCATAGTGAGATACATATGTTTTGCCCTGTGAGATGGCGCCGCCCGCATTTTAAGGTTCTCCCGTATCCCATATAATATTCCATCCAGGTGAGGGCCAAGCCATCACCCCATGACACCCCAGCCATGGCAGGTTCTTGATCTTCGTTTGATGCTTGCTCCGATCAAACTAGGCTTTGAAAAAGTGTTACCTAATGAGAAAAATAAGCAAGACTAGCAGAAACAACCTAGCACAACACTTAAGGGATAGGGCCGAAGCCCAGCTCACAAGTTTCCTATGTGGAGAATGTGTGTGAGGTATCTTGTTGGTGAATTAAAATTAATCATCTTCAGTCTTCTTGTTTTGGGCCTGGAGACTGGGGCACCAAAGGTTTGTCCGGCTTTCAATTTCACGGACATTATCCTGGCTCCAATGCCTGGTATTTTCCGTGGACATGGCCCAATATTTTGTTTGAATAGAGCCGCCAAACATCTAGCCTGTGGTCAATTGACCTGTCATTCTTTCCTTGGCTGGTAAATATCCATGCCAGGGGAACAACCACTGTGCCATCCTCCTGGGCTCACCGTCTGAGCATCCTGTAAGACTGGACCCTCCCTGGCCAAACTTTATATTTGCTTCTGTGGCGTCTCCCGTTGACCATTCTTTACCGGACAGGATCTACACTGAGGCCATAACGGCCGAACATAGGGGTCGAGTGCAGGGACCTGCAGAAGTTGAAAGAAGGCGAGAAGCTAAAAAGCGGTGCTGGATAGATACGATAGTTACCGGTAATAAGTATGTTGTAACAACATAACTGGAATTTTATAATAGTTACATCTGTCCCTTGATGTCCTGACTAACGAGTATGTATATCATCTCGAAGTTACTTCCGCACGTTCCATTCATTTCTAGATCGGACCATCCATCTTCGTTCTACAACAGAAATCTCGGTGACCTAATCTTATGGATCTTGGTTATAACGCCCCCTTTAACCCACAATAGCTTTTGGGTAGGGCTCCTAGCCCCGAAGGTCGAAATTTTCGTCACGCCCACTTTCCTCCCTGAGCATCATAATTGAGTCAGCCCCACGCCTATTTTTGAAATTCCGCCAAGTACAAGCCCTATGAGACTCAGGTGCTGCCAGCTGGCTTGTTATCAAGGGTTGTCCCTGTGATTTCTTCGAGTTATTTAGTCGGTCTAGCCAGCTTCGGCTTCAGAGCGTCCCGTTGACCGTTGGTCAAATCAAGCTATCTACCCGTATCGCCCTTGTTTCTCCCGAATTTAGCGCAACCCAGAGTGACACTTAATCGGCATCTCCACCCTTCTCCACCAAGGCTCGCATTTCTTGATATTTTTTGGCTCGCCTGGTTATAATTGATTCGGTTTCCCTGTCGCTTTCTCTCAGGAAAAACATAAATCAGCGCTATTAGTGAGAGAGCCACTAAACTTAATCGGACCTTACTCTACTGTCGCATGCTCCTCGTCCCCATGGGAAAATTGTTACGACCCTAGCTACAGCTTAGTTGCAACCAGGTAAGGGCAGCCCTCCTTCCTTAAAACTTGTTCTAACACTACGGTTGCCTGTTAAGCAAACAGACTAGATCGTTCCAACAAGCCTCTAAAAGTCGCCAGACCTTCCTTTGGATTTGTCGTACAGAGCAAGCATTGGTTTGGGGGACTGGAGACTGAAATCAAAAATCTGTAAATCTGCGCTAGACCCCTTATCTCGCCTCCGGCGCATCGGCCCTCTCACCTCGATCCGTCGCGGGGCGGGAGCATCTCGGACCACATCAGTGGGATGGATGGTGATAGCCACCAACGAAAGAAGTATGACCCTTCTGGCTACCGGGAGGGCTCTGGTATTGGGCAACATCCTATTCGCCATTTGTCTGGCAGCTCATTGGATCGCTTCAGACAACAGCAGCAGCCCGAGCCAGCTCGAGGACCAGGTACTCATGAAGTGATACCTCAAATCCGGACTTCACTCTCGGCTTATGGTGGCTATGGATACACAGAACCATCGTCCTACAATACTCCATCGCTACAGGGCGGGACGTTGCAGAGTGGAGGGTTACAATACCAGTCGAACTTTTCCTCCACTTCACCCAGAAACCAACAACCAGACCAACAGCAGCAGCGGTTATCACAATATGATGGCGATATGGTATATGGTATCACGCCCCAAGCCCAGCCACAACCTCCGTACGAAGGGGTGTCACAATACCAGCCGCGGCATTCTGCGGTTGTCGAGGTGCTGCCAACTCAATTCGGGGTTCCACAGTATTTCCAACCGGAAGGGCCAGCAGTTGCAGGAGTATCTGACCAGTATTTAACTGCTTCCCAGGTTCAGTCGACCTCATATTCACAGCCGGCCCCTCTTACACGCGCATCTACGGCATCAACATTACCCGAGATTATGGCTGACCTCCACGCTTCCACAGCCACCGAAGGTCTCGAGCATGCAGATTTTCCTCACGAGTCGCCTTCTGGTTTTGATGACGCTTATAACCAGTACCAACGAGCTCTTAGACAAACATTTGAAAATACCCGATCCGGCAGATTGCTAGACGCAAGCCAGTCTTTATTAGAGATATCGGAGTGGCTTCTCGGGAATGCAACGGAGCTTGGTACGTCTTATCCACACGTTGTGATTTGCTCCCCTCGTTTATTCACATGGCACCTAGGTGGTGCAATACCTTTCGAGCTAATAGCTGATTTCAGGTCTTGCTCGCGACGAGGAAGAACTGCGTCCGGATCGAGTAAAGCTGTGGAATGAATTTAATACCTGCTGGCTTGCGGTATGCCAGAAACAAAAGGATATGACCCAAGAAGTGTTGGAATCCCGATCCAGCGCCACACCGCAAAACCTTCTGACGGAAGATACTTTGAACAAGATGGGTAGAGAACTTGTCCGCCTGTGTGATCGAATGGAGGAGCATGGTCTTGTTGACTACCAAATGGGCGTATGGGAAGAAGAAATTCTAAGCGGTGAGTAGTTGACTCAATCATATCTCGTGTCCCTGCGACTGAGCCAGTTTGCCACAACCTAGGCGCCCCTATCTCATCTAACTGTCTGAATCTAGTTCTGGGCCAATGTCTTGACCTTCTCGAAGGAAACGAGAACAATCCTACGATAGCAAGCTCCACCAAAACATCTACCTCCACAGCTCCACGATGATCGAGCCCAGCGCCTCCCTTTCACCGCTCTTCTGATGACCGTGATGCGTCTCCTTATTTTCGTTGTACGTTAATCGTATTATACAATACTGCATGGCGATGGCGCATATTCATGTTACGCTTTCTCATTCCTTGATCCTCCGTGGGTAGGGCGACATTGTCGGGTTCAACGGCGCAGATGCTCATGTCAAATGAATGCGTGCCGACTCGTTTCTCAATGTGCATTTGCATGACGCGAAGGCTGCGGGTCGATCGACCAGTGTTACAACTGAGAATTCGGACCCAAGAATGCCTTTTGAGTGGCATCCATGGATTCTTTTTTTATATCTTTTTTACCTACCACTAATGATTAATATCCATTGCCGGTGAGCTACGGCTGTTAATTGACTGCTTCCCTTCTCTATACCTACCTAATTTACAACGCTCCTATGAGGACGCGGAAGCTGGGTTACATTCGAGTGTATATTATCGTTAATGTTTTTTTTTTTTCACATAATTTATGTTACCCCTTTGGCTGATTTGCACAATACGCGTATGAAGCCATTTAATATCGGTCATGTCGATTTACTTTCATTTCACGTTTCTTATCTGTTTTTGGAGGAATGGCGACTATTTTTCATGCATGCTTTGCATTTAGAAGGTTAAATATATATAGATCAGGTGGGGGAATTAGTGATATGATAATGCTGTCTTGCCTTTCCATCCGATTTTTTCTTATTATTTCTTTTGCTCATTGGTCGTTTTAGCGGAAGTGGTCGCACGTTCCTGGGAAGTTGATTATGATGTACTTTTTAAATATTCCTTGGCTACGGCTACCTATGTTTCTCTGGTTTTATCTCTAGTTTCCGATCTTGCGGTGTTGCTGACTGCATGTATACAGCACAATGCAATTTTATTTTCTTCCTGGCTGTGAGTCGGGCAATTTTTCGGAGCCTTTTACTTATTTTTTTCCCTCTTTTCCTTCCTATGGATATTGCCAGTCAAGATGACCTTGTGAGTCCAACCCGCTTTTGTCTATGAGCTCCTGAAATCAACGCGATGGGACGATGATGGTTGGCTGCATTTTCTTTCTGCAGAATTGCACAAGGATCAGGATCACATTGCATAGTTACTAATAAGCCATCTGTGTTGCATTTCGATGTAGCCAAGCGTTCTAAGATAAATAATATTTGCAGGAAAAAAAGAGTTAATTTCTCGATCCTTACTGTGCTTCGGGCAGCCAATGGGAAGTTTAGGATGGTGGCGGTTGATCTATATTTTGTCCCCGAGGCCGGATCCATTGTGCCCCCCTTTGTTGTTCAAACCTGTACCTGTCGCCTGTTGGAAGTCTGAGGACTGTACCTAGGTATACCGTATCAGGGGGGAGTTAATTGCCTTAGAGAGAGTTTAACTCCAACCTGATTGACTGCTTTTCTGGTCTATATAAATCTCATCCTTCTGCCGCTCAAACATCTTCTTTCTATCATCTCTACAAATGAATGAATGCACGGCGAGCCTGCAAAACTCCCCTTACGAAGCATGTTTCTAGACTCAGAACAAAGGTATATTTTATCGCAACACCTCCCAATATCCTAACTCAGGCTGGGTGGTGTATTGATATAGTAAGTCATCACAGTCCAAGCATGAAGAGAACAGGGGGATGCTTGCAAGATGGAGGCTGAATTGTTGAGGCCGGGCACCGCCAGCAAATTCTACCTAGGTAGGCTGCCAATTGTCTTACGTCATAGAGTGGGCAACAGTCATTATCACGTGATCTTTTGGCCTGGAAACTTTCCACACTGAACCTTGTTAACCAACTAGGCTAAAAAGGATTAAATTGTTGGAGGCTTGGCCTGGCTTAGGTGATTCGTCCTCTCTTCTAATCTGTACCAATGGCACTGTTGGTGATTGAGCTCTTTTGCCCCAGTAGAGTAGCCTAGAGGAGGTAGTATTGTCGAACCTACCTACAAGTCACGTGATATAACCAGGCCGCATGGGGGAAGGAGTCTTGGCAAGTGCCGAAACCAACCTCCAAGCACCCACATCCGTAGGGTCTATCTAATCATTCGTAACAGACAGCGACGAAACCTGCGTTGGTCGAGTATTTTTGCTGCATCTCTTGTCAAAAATCTCAACCTCCCACACATTTTGGGGCGAATATGGCACCTCCACCCAGTGAATTGATCGGTGCTGCTGGACGTCGCTATCTCTTCAAGCAACTGATTCAGGAGAGACCACATCTCAGTCGCGTTTGGACCCGAGCATAAAGCGTATCTACGGCAACTTGACGGGAAAAGAAGCCTTGATTTTGAGCCAGTTAGGTACAGACGGGCTGAACTCCTACCTCCATCGGATCAAGGTAATAGATTCCGAACAATGTGCCTTGGGGACGAGAGAAAGAGACTGTGTCCGGCATAGTGCGTAAGTATGTGGTCATCGCCATGGATTCAGCTGCTCAATGAGTTTCTCATGCCCATTCCATACTGCCCAGTATAGCGGTGTCCATCCATAGTTAGTTACACGCTAAAAAACAACACTAATTGTGGCCTCGCGGCCAGATAAGGGGATAATAAATGCACGGTGCAGATAACTTGTCCGCTGTCAGAATCAATTCTCTGCTTTGGTCTGACAAATTAACTGGTTGGCAAAAACCAATGATGTGATGTGAGTCCATTGACTCTTGCAGGAGAGATGTCCTGTCCGCATGTTCAAACTCATATAGGATATCCTCGATATTCTGGGACATCAGATGACCGATCTCTTGGAGGAAGGTGTCTCTGTATTCATACAGAACATCTAAAAAGATTGTGAATAACTCACTTGACAATTTTTCAAACCTGGTGAAGGTCAGTAACTTAAATATCATAGTACTGTATGATCTTTGTGATGATGAACTTGTTGATTCTGATACACAATTCACCACATGGAACAAGAGTAAGAATTCTCAATTTAAACTTCTTCTGTAGCAGGTATCAATTACGCGCAGAGTTGAGCCGATTCTTCAGTCTTGTGTGCTTTTCAAGATACTCACTATCATCCGCTGACGGATTTCTCCTATCTAGCACTTTGAGCCGGGGATAGAACATCGTTAGCAGATCCCGGAAGGCGCTGGAGTCAGCTCTGGTCGATCCCCCAACGCTCTACTGAGCCGCTACCCTAGCCGACCGTCGACCTTTATACTCCTCGCATTCAAGTCGGCGACCCAGCAGCTGGATCAGGAAGAATCGACGGAGAATCGCACGGATTGTGGTCCCGGAATCTAACACATCTAGCACTTTCATCAGCATTGCATCATCTACAGAACATGACACTATCAGGTCATGACACTCGTGAGCAGCCTTGCAGGTCTCAGCTAGCTGCTTGAAGATCAGGAGACTTGCAATCACAAAAAACACTCAGATCAATAATGACACTTTTTGATGATTGTGATAAACCTCATCTAGCTTGAAGATCTTGTGTGAGATAGATGTGAGTTCTGTACAGAGCTCAAGCATTTCAGTAGACTGATCTGTCTTGACTGAAACTTTGAACTGTCTTTTTCTAGATTGTGAGCTCTTATCATCAGTCTTGAAGTCAGAGTTTCTTTTTGACTTGCTGAGAAGGATTGATAGATCACTGACAGCAGTCATTTCTGTGCTATTGTGCGTCATCTTGCTTGTCAGCACTGAATCTGGGCGTGAATGCAGTGCAACTGGGACACAGTTACTGCTAGGCACTCTAGGTGGTGCATCTGGTGAGTATTTGTCTTCAAGCTGCTCAGAAGCATGGTCATCATGAGGGGCAGCACTATCACTGGTGTTTCCGCTTTGTGCTGTTGACATCTTGTCGCACTCTGCACCTCTGTACTCTCTATCAGCTGGATTCCCCATAATTCTTGCTACACTTACTCGTCACCAATGATCTTCACGCCTGCTGGCGGGTCGGGAGAAGCAGCATTTCCAAGTTCATAGCAATCCACCGTGGGAATGAATGGAGGTGGCATTACTTCTGATGGCACACACGTCAAGTCATCGGACGAGGGTGTGGAGAAACAGTCGGAAATCCGAACTTCACCTGCATAGTCAGTGTCTGACAAAGAATAAGAAATGTGGTCGCGATTATTTAATTGCTGACAGTGCGGTGTGCATTAAGTTAGTCCTAGAGATGATAAAAATCCCTTACCTCGGTACCTAGGTAACTATAAACCCATTTGCCAAAACAGGAAGTATTATATCAAAAAACAGCTTAGTATAAAGTATCTACATTATGGCCAGTTTATGTCGACTTATTCCTCCCGGAAACGCTATCTTCACTATTCAAGCCTACGAGACACACATCGTTCACTCCATTCAGCACCGGCTCATAAATGACCACCGAGGTTCACCTAACTAACATCTGCTCAGTTAGCCCTTTTTACAAGATTTAAAAAGCTAAGGAGACAAAAATAAAACAATCAGGCATAGTTTACACCTGCAGCTTTCTGTATTTTGCCCCTTGGTTGTAACTGTACAGGCACTGTACTGTTTAATGCATTTCTGCATCTATCATTTGCAACTGGTTCTTTATTATTGCTCCTGCAGCTTGCCAGCCAGCACACCCACTCGAAATTTCGAGCCAATTATGAGTACCAGGGTGTATACATAGGCCCTGCTTGTCTTTCTTTGTATGCGAGTCTGCATTGAAACGAGATACATATGAAGCGGTCTGCATTTACACCTTCACTTTCCCTTTGCCTACGAACTAGAGGGCGAGAGGACCTTACCTGCATCTTATTGTCCATCATTCTGAAAGCTCTGATTCCGTCTCGACATTTGTAGGTATAACGAGAGGGGCAGATGCGAATTGAGAATAAATCTTACTCCCATATATTTATATTGTGCTAAGGTTTTTATATGTATATATATATATATATGCATATCTGTTTGTTTTTAATTACTCTCCGTTTCTGCAACAAATTTTCTTTTTCCATTTCCCCTGCATAGTTGGAGAATATGCACTGCACAGAGCTTCTTGTCACTCATTCCCACCTTCTTAGACGTTTCTCCTTGCAGGACTCGAGCTGGATAGAAGGAATCGACTCTGGAAGTGGTACGTTTCAAGAGAGTTAAGACCGTCAATGTATTTTTCTTCTTTCTTTTTCAAATTCGTAGATTTGAGATGTGACTTCCATTTAAACATTCCTAACGGTTTAGAATTTGTTTCCAACCGTCCCCGTGCTGGATGCATCTCATGTGGTCGTTTCAGGTTTACGGCCGTAGACAATGTATCTGATCGAGGAATAATTAGCCAACTCATCGAGTCAGTTGGTTTGGGGAGGAAAGGGGGTGGTTGAATTGGTACTAGGACGATGGATAAGAAGGGAAGGGTTAGTGAGTAAGCACACTTACAGATCGAACTGTGCGTGCATTTTTGGATTGCGGAGGTCCTTCACCACCTCAGAGACGAAGGCTTGGATGGCGTCAGGAGACCATCCTAATACGCGCGAGAAGAGGGCCATGGAAAACCCTTCCATGCCTTCGATGACTTGGAGGAGGTTCCAGGTCCCGACCGTTTTCTGTGTGATAATATCATGCTTTGTTAGATGGATATGGTCTTAGATTCGCAGTCGACTCTACAGACAACCAAGCCCCTTCTTCCCATTGTTTCTCTAATTACACCGGTCTGGGAGGAAAAGGAAAGAAGAGAGAAAAAAAAAAAAAAAGCAAGTGAATAAATGGTATATAATGATGATAAAGGACAAGTACGCACCAATTTCGGATCCTTCGGCCACCTCCCAACAGGAACCCGCATCTTCTTAACGACCACTTCGGTGAAACCAGCACCGCGGACCAGCCCTTCAAGTCTAGGTCCGGGCGCCAACTCCCGACCATGCTGGCGGGCAGCTTCAAAGAACAATTTGAACCATCGACCGAGTGCTGATTCGGGGTCATACGATCCGTCATCGGAATACCACTGAACATCGAAGTCTTGGAATTCCGCCCAGCCGCCAGGTGTCAGGTGCCTACGGTAGGGGGAGTTGAGATTAGCAGGTACGTTATACATTATGTGCATGGTGGTTGGTTGGTTAAGAGCCTGACTGCTTATCTATGGCAAGGATAGGAAGGGAACTTACTCAAAACATCTTTCAGCCAGCCGTGGCCAATCTCGTATTGAAGCGTACATGTAGCGGCAATGGATGTAATCGAACGAGTCGATAAAAGCCCACTCGCTTTCTATGTCGTCGATTTCGAATCTCACGTTTTCTGGAGTGGCGTGCCTTCAACAAGATGGGGGTTAAAAAGGCTTTCCTTGTTTTCTTGTGTGTTTGGTTCATTTCCTGTTGCTTTGGGAGAGGGTGGCTACAAACATTGTGTTTCGTATTGCACTCAAGTCCACGCCTAATATCTGATTTGCCGTCAGATTAACTCTTAGTGTCTAGTCGGGTGGCCAGAGATATTGGCGCTTGTTACCGGTACACCCTAGACATACCTGTGCAGAAGGATAATCATCACCTGGGAATCTTGTATTAGTACGTTTTCGTGGGAGAACAAGAGCTTTTTCGGGGAATTAGATGCCAGGGCATACCCATTTCGCAGCACCAAATGCCCGTCCCAGCTCCAATATCGAGGATGTTCTGGGGACTCGGGCCAATGGGTGCAAGGTGAAGCTTCTCATTGCAGAGCGCAACCATCATATAATGAACGATATCCAGTCGGTTACTCTCCTTCTACGGTAAGAGAATGAGCTATCAGTCAGAGACCTGTTCTGCTACCCATAAATCTGGAGCGATATCCAGAACAAAACATGGGGGCTTGGCTCAACTAACCTCGTCGTTCGGAAATATGTATGCTATATTGAGACGGTTTAAGTCAGGGAACATTGGAAAATTAAAACAGCATTGCGCAAATCTTCGATATACGAATATTAAACGTTGCAACAGAAATAAATAAAATGGTACTTACAGCCTTCTCTAAAAGCATGGTATCTTCTTCCTGCCAGTAAAAATAGCATGGTAAATATTTCGTCGAGATGGTATGTATAAGATCTCCTGGTCTAATTCCAGCAACAACTTACCATTTTCATAGGTCTCGCTGATAACAGTCGAAGCTAAGGATTGCGCGAACGACGAGCTATTATTTTTGTAGAATTCAACATGTTAGCCACGTTGTGCTGGAGGGTATGTTGATATGTAGAATATGTAGAATATGTAGAATATGTAGAATATGTAGAATATGTTGTAACTCTACTGACAGGTCATCACTATAGATATAGTCACCGCTGGTATCGCACTAAAGGATATCCGTCAGAATGATGCCTATAATATCAGACCAAAACAATAGAGGTGGGAAGAGGGGAAAAAAGCAACCAGCGGACATACCTCAGAATCAACCGAGATAGGCGGCGATTCGTTTACGGACGACATTTGCGAAGGAATTATTCTGATTATATGTATTTATATGTTTTCTTAGGGTCCAAGGACGGCGCTGTCCAACGCAACTAGCAACGACACAGCGTGTGATAAATCCCGCATCGAGAAAGGGAGTGGATGTCTTTATGTATATATATATATATATATGATATATATATAGATATAGATAT
>QGQJ01001005.1:0-14157 GCA_003206725.1 Blastomyces emzantsi
CTGCCCAAACCTCACTACCCCCCAAAACCCCAACCTCCACCCACCGCTTCGCCACTAGCGCACTGCGCGCTCTCAGTTCCGCTATTTCCGCCGCCTGCTGTTCCTGCACAGCCGCTAATAGGTCCAGACGTGGCTGTAGCTCTATTAGGGAGGCGGAGAGCGAGGCCGGGGGGATGGGGAGGTCTTTGAGCGAGGTGAGGCGGGAGGCGGTTTCGGGGAAGGCGGAGGCGTAGGAGAGGATTATGGAGGTTAGGGCTTGTTGGGAGAGGGATGTGGGGATTGTTGGGGGGTGCGATGCGGAGGAGGAGGAGGAGGAGTTGGTGGGTTGGATTGATTGGAAGAGATCCGGGAAGCGCGAGTCTATGGATTTGAGGGGAGGGAGGGGAGGCGGTTAGTTAGCTCTTTTGATTGAGATTTGTTGGGTGTAAGTTTTTAAAGGGGTTGTATAGAGCATGTTGGGCCGTAAAGTTATTATAAAAAAGGGGGATATAGGAAAACACAAACGAAATGTGGGAAGAACCAAAGAAAAAAAAAAAACATACAAAGCCCCAAAACATCTCTCACAGCCGGCACTCTACTCGCCAGCGTCTTCAATTCATACTCCAGCTTCGCCAGTCGCGTCGTCGCTGGCTTCTCGCCTTCGCCAGCACCCGTCGCTGTTGTTAACCACGGCGGTTCCCCCGTCCAGGTCGCCTCGCCCGTTAACAGGTACTCAATCCTGCGTAGCCGCGACTCTAGCAGCTCAATCGTGTCCGCTGCCGTCTCTGTCGATGTGGGCATGGACCTGGCTTCTGGAGCAGATGCTGGGTCCGTCATGGCGATAGTTGCGGATGAGGATCCGTGTTGTGCTATGGGCAAAGAGGGACGGAGCGGGTCGAAAGTACTCCCCTCTTTCAAGCTTGTCACTATTATTATTGTTGTTGTTGTTGCCGCGATAGGTCCGAGGTGGTCGTTTCGGTCATACGATGAGGGGGCTCGTTTTGAAGGTAGCTGGTGCGGAATGGGTCGTCCGTCAATTGAGGGCCAGGGGGATGCTCAATGCGCGAAATCACACAAATGAATGGAGTACCAATTTGTTCTAGCTCTGTGTTCGCAAACTTTTTATTGAGTTTCTATGCTTGTTCGTCTACCTTTGGTGATGTTTGGGAGCGGACACAGCTATGGGAAGGGAGCTTTTGAAAACTGTCAGCATGGTTATCTAGCTCCTGCTTCACTCGATCAAATGCGGACACTAACCGGCTAATAATACAATTAGCAGAGCAAATCAATATATCAGGCAAGCACTTAATTGATCGATACACCTGTAGCAGCTATGTGTAGTTTGTGTTTTGTATAAATATTTGCGGGATGGCATTTGGGAGCGGACATCGTCATTGGTCTCCGCCTGGAAGTGTAAACAAACATAGCAAACATCTCCGCATCCTGAGACCACTCAGGGGTTGCTTTGCCCAGATGCAGCCAACATACGGTGCAGTACATGGAGGAGACGGGCTCTGCCTGGCACTATTTATATTCCGAAATAAATGGTCTCCTGATAATAATGACTATGCTAGAGTAGATCTATGGATCTGAGTAACTAGATGCTATGCAACGTTATAAATACCCCTCTTAAAGCAAAGATTTGGCAAGAATCCCCGCAAGTCATTGCGTTTAGAAAACAAAATCCAAAAACTAGATGAGAAGTTCCTTTCCCGTTTTGATCATACGTCATCATACGTAAATAATCAATAAAGAAAGAAAAGGGAAATAATGAAGCTGAAGAAAATTCGGGAGGCATCCTGGGCTGCCCCTGATCGCTTCCGATTTCCTCTCTTCAAAACCTTTACGATCGTATGGCTTCAACCCGATAAACCAAACATCGTCATCATCTGCGCAATACAGAAGATCATCCGATCTCCACTGCCCTCCATACAGACTCAACCCCCCGCCGTACGGCTAGCCGAGTTATCGTATTCGACTCGCATATCTCCAGGGCCGCCGCTATTGCCACTACCGTCACCTTCATCGTCATCAGCGCCATCATCATCATCATCATCATCATCAACCTCCTCCTGAATCCGCCCCATAGAACCAGGAGGCTGCACTGAGCGCTTCACCCCACCACTACCACTACTACTAGCCTGTCCCAGAATTGCCATTCTCCCACCACCAACTCCTCTTTCTTCCATCTCCGGCTCCTTGTCCTCCGGCTCACTAGGTGGCGTGTCAGGGAATGATGAAACTTGATAGTCGAACACATTTATCGTGCTGGTGTCGAACGCATTACTTTCCGGGAGGAGGCTAGCGGGGATCCGGTCATCCCAGGAATAGTGTTGCTTGTGATTGCTGTTTCCAGGCGCGCTGCGGCCTGCTTGTTTAATTCCAGTAGGCTCTTCTCCTGACACCGATGATGAAGAACGCGCGGGCGCGTGTTCCAGTCCTGAGACTTTCCCAGATGTTTGTTTTTGGACACTTAAGGTCTCATCGGACTCTCCGCCTAGGGGCTCGAGGTCAGGCCACGAATTGTCGCTAGATTTTGCGACTTCTTCTTCAGCTTGTTGTTGGAGCTTTTGAGCAACTTCCTCTCGTTCGCTTTCGAAGAATTTATTGTCCGCGTCGACAAATGCCTGTATCATTTGGGGTTCAGGTTATAAATTAATAACATACTTAGCGTATGGGGAAAAAAAAAGAAAATAAAGAGGTTAACTCACTTGTAGTTGTGGTGGAAGAGGCCCCTCCTTAAAATTGACCGCATTTTCGTTCGCGTAAACAAGCAACACAGAACCAGCCTCTTCTTTCGCAGCTCGAAGGACCTCTATTTCTCGGACGCGCCGCACCGTATACCCGGCCACATCCATATTGGAAGGCAAAGGAACCCTTGGGTTCCTCTGTTGCTGGGGGATAGCTGAATATTGATGCAATGAAGGCACCACAGGAGTCTGTGTAGCTTCTGCGTGTCGAGCTGTGGCATCATCAACGGAAAAACTGATTCGCCACCACTGCCACTCATCAGGCGCTGAGTTTGTAGAACTGCGCTCATCGGTTCCTTCAATGCTCCTTTCGCGCCGTCTTAATACGTACGTGACATGGGGATGGGTACAAACGCCACGCAATGTGTACTTGTTATGTGGTGGTTTGGCTGGGTCGTTAGAGGCCGTGGTAAGCTCTTTCGAATACCGCCTTAACGCCTCGAGGGCCTGTACTTTCCGCTCCTGTAACGCTGTGGCTTGTATTAGTAAAATGGTTAACATTTCTGGAGGGATAAAATGTGCCATACATCGTAATTTCTGATCAATTTTTTCCGTGAGAGCCTTTAGTTCTTTAGTGAGACCCATGGCAGCTTCATGCGATACGATGGGTTGTTCCTGCATGTCTCCATCCCCAAGAGATCCGTTTACAAGGTTGTTCCGCGTCGCGACTTGTAATGCATTCACGGCTAGATCAAAAGTATTCTTGATCTGGGATGTTGAGTGGTCAATCGTTGATGTCGAGAATCGTCGCATCAGATGTTGCAGCTTATCGAGCTCCACACTAGTTTCGATTCTGCGCTTGCGAATCTCGCGCGAGATGTCCCTGCACGCCTCCATATATCTGTCTGGATACCACACAGCGGGGATCTTAACATCGATGGATTTCTGCGTGTCCGTAGAGTTCAACCGTAGAGAAAACACTTCCCCGATACGATCTAGCCATATATCATCAAGTTCTGAGTCTGCCAAATCTTGCCACATTGAAATATCGATAGCATCGTACAGCGTTTCCACGAGGTCCGAATGAACGGGAAGTTCCAATGCCAAGAATTCTTTATCAATCGGTTCTTCATCCACAGAAAGCGGCCGTTTATAGGCCAATGATGAGAAAATAGTAGCGAGCTGGTTATTCGGCGTTGCTGCGACGGCAGCCCGTTGCCACGATTCCAAAAATAGGCCAACATTGTATTCAGTGTTCCAGCTCTGGATAGATTTAAGATTGGCAAGGGCATCGATGCTCCCAAAAGCGCGATGTGTAGCATCCAAAAACGCCATGAGTCTCTGTACTTCGAGCAAAACGTCGTCGTGCTCACCTTCATCCATATAACCATCATCAGCGAGAGTCACCAAGCTAGGAAGATTAATAGGTTGTCCATTCCACCACTGCGGGTCACTACCGTAGTCATCGATGACCTTATCCCGAAGCAACAGAGCTTCCCTCGCTAGCGGAATTGAATGGAGAATCGTAAGGAAGCCCGCTAAGTAATCTGCCTCTTCTGAAGGGCGAAGGAACACAGGTTCATCACTGACTCTCATCCGCTCCTCCGGATCTGGATGCATACACACTTCCCGAGTAGCGGGCCCTAGCAGTGTCAAAGCCCAAGCAGTTTCCTCATAATGGTTCTGGGTTGCCGGCGCCAACTTGGTCTGATTTGTGTTGATAACGCCGGTCTCCTGACCACCGCCATCGATGGAAATATCACCATTACCACCAAGCTCTGCATTCAGCGACAGAGCCACCGCCCTTTGGAGTTCGTGCTCCTCCTGCTCCGCAAGAGACATATGCTGACTTGGACCCGTCCCCGCTGTAACTCTGGTCAGAACCTTGACCAACAACCTGCGGGCAACGAACTTTTCGGCAACTTACCAGCAGGTTTATTCGACGGGCCTTCGATCGGTTGGCCTACCTTGGCTTCCTCAGTGCGTTCGTGAGAGCCTATTCTGGATGGAGGTCGTGAGGGAGCCGTTCCATATCCAACGGGATGAACCGGATCGGAGTCGATTCTAAATGCTAGCAACATATGTCAGTATGCGCTTAGTAGGTCGCCTTGCCAAGAATACGATAGCCCATCACTTGCGGAGCGTAGTCATATGAACTCACAAGGCATATTTTGATTCTGATACCCATATCCCTCCTGTTGGCTGGAAGGTGGCATAGGCCAAGCTACCGTTGGCTTGATGCAAACATCAGTCAACAACTATCTCTAAGCCAACAAGCTGTAAGGTTTGCAGTATATACGAAGGATGCTCACTTCAGGCTGAACGCTATTAGGGTTTTCGAAGTAGGCATTTATAGCTCTATTGGAATCGCGGTTATTTGCCTAGACATATCATATGGCGCCGAAGGCCATACAACGTTAGTGATGATGTCTTATGGAAAATATAGTTCCAGCCTCGGGCAAGTGTAACGTAAACGGAAGATGGCAAGCAAAGCCTGACGAAGAAAAGGGGATGTGCAATCCTAGGGTCCTATTTTACCTACCTCGAGGAAAGCTACCGCCTTCTCACGGGACGCATTGGTGAAAGATATAAAGTTCTCGATCGCATCTTCAGGCAAATCGGAAGAGGTCATCATCTCGGCCACTGGCTTCTGCGCAGTAACTATGAGGGCGATGCTTTCGGAACAGTCTACAGGCTAATTAGGAGGAACTGGGGCTTGCTGTTGGTGGGAAGATTGCTGGTGCTGTTGTTGTTGCGGCGGCGACCTAAGTATGCGGGGAGGCTCAAAGCAAGACCAACTTTCAGGCCAAACCCTTAGGTGCCAGCCGCGGGGCAGCCAGTGGTTTGAGAAAACTTAGTAAAAAGTAATAAACGTGCGCTTTATTATCTTTATGAAGTATTGTCGGTTTGCAGTATAGTGCACGCTGGGCTTGACTTGTTTGGGTGATTGTTTGCACACGGTTGATGGGTGGTGATGTTGGTTTGAGGTGATGAGCTCCGCACACTGCTGCGGGAAGGGGAGCTCTGCCAAGAAGCAGCCGATAAGTGGTAATAAAATAAAGCAGCAAAACCAAACAATATTCGCACATAACCATGAGCAGGCAGCTTGCAAGGTGCCTTTGGCTTGTTTCAGACTGTCTAACTTTGTATAAATATTTATGAACCAATAAATTGAAGGCAAATGTTCATACAGGGGACGGGTGCTGGTTTTGCATCTAGAAGAAGCAGCTGAAACCTAGCGAGAACCAAAGAAAATACATAGATACATTTGAAAAGAAGGGCGCATTGCGTTATTACATTCCCATCTTTCGAGGAAATTTCATCAGCAACAGATCCTAGCGTTAATAATCATTGCCGATTCAGATTCTCTGCTAAATGAGTAGATATTAAATATCGTTATAGAGATATCCAGTTTAACTCGGTTAAAATAATTCGAGGCGGTCCTGTTTCAAACAGGTGCCGCAGGCGCCCCTTTCGATTTTCCTTTATGTAGACAATCGCCTTCAGTAATCGATACCTTTCAACCCCTGACGATTGTTTCGCACGTCCCCGATGGCTTTGGCAAAGCCGTTCTTGGTTTCTCTCGTTTCATCAATCCTGATTGCCCCTGTCCTAGCAAATGGATGGGAAACAATACATAAGAAGGATGGGTCCCTAGAGAGAGATAAAATGCCCCGACAAAATATCATGGTTCTTGTACGAAACCACCCAAGTTCGAAGCGTCAGAGGCATTGCCAAATAAATAAAACCATCCAAAATTATAGTATAAAACCCGCACCTTGCAAAAGATGCCGCCTATCGTATCAAGAAATCAGAAAGTTTCCGCAGATAGAATTACCCATATCGACATAAAGACAGCCACATCAACGCCAATGGCAAACGACAACTCGGTTTTGAGAACAGGTAATGCCGCCGCCGAGGACGGACGACAAATATACCAAGCGAAGATCAGGGCAAAGATCTTGCTTCAAGCCCTATACCGCCAGATTAATTTATGTGCCAATGTCCAATTGCTGAATCGCCCGCCCACACGTTCGAGTCCGAGAGTACTGACTGACCAAAGGATATACAAAGACAAGCGTAATCAGAAACATGCTGCGAAGGCGCTAGATATGATCATGAGGTTCAATAAAGGCAGAAGAAAGCCACCAAAATTCGAGCGTGAGGCGCTTTCTCGCCGGCTTAGGAGGCGCAAGAAGTCGAACACACCGGAGAGACTCACGATAGTCCAAGAACGCCTGGTTAATGTTTGGGAGAGCTTTGGTGGGGATCCAGAGGTGTTCTCAATATGCGCACGTTCAATTGCGTTCAGAGGGGCCGCTTTGAAGGAAACAGATATTGTGTGGGAGGCCTTCGAGAAGCTTCTGGATGAAAATTTTGTTAGTATTCTGGCGTTTGCGCAGACGAGGCGCCTAGACACCAAAGCCTTGCTCCCCTATGATGGCCCGATTCCGAGCCCTATAAAGGCGGGAGGGAGGGGTGTAGAGACGCTGCATCCACACGAGATTGTGGTCAACCTCGAGTGCCAACATTTGGAACGACGGCGTTTCGAAGATCAGTATCAAGAGAACATCGGGAATTACAAAATTCATCCGACATGTCGAGATGATCCAACTATACGCCGGCCAACTGATGGAAATTGCGACGTGTGTTCATCGGACGCACCCTGTGACTGCATATATCCACGATATCCCGCCTTATTTCTCGAGCTGATTGAAACCGCAGATGGTCGGGGGACTGGAGTGCGAACCCTGGCTAAGTTCACCAAGAATACCATGCTAGGTGCTTTTATTGGAGAAATTTTATCCGAGGATGAAGGGTTGGAGTATGATCCAGTTTATTGCCTGAAGCTCATAACCAAGGCTTCCAACACCGTGAGGGCAGTCATCTGTCCCAAATGGCACGGCAATTGGGCTCGATTTGTAAACCACTCCTGTGATCCATCCGTAGAATTCCGCCCCCGCACTATTGGAAAACGAATTTACATGATGATGGTGGCACGGAGAGACATCGAAGCGTTCGAGGAACTTACGGTCCATTACGGCAAACGGTACTGGAGAGAAAAGCTGTGTCTCTGCAGGTCACAGGCGTGCAAAGACAACAAAAAACCGATGCCTCAGAGCGAACCGCATCCGACACCAACCATGCCACTGAATAATCCTTATCGGAATTGGAAACTCAGGCCGGCAAACGAGGGCGAGTGGAGGAAGTGGGAAAGGCTCTATCGGACGGAAAACTGCTGATCGGGATATTATGACTAGATATTATTATTATTATTATTATGAATTTATGAGTGGCGTTTTGATTGGAGAAAAGCGCACCTGTGGGCTCCCAGGCACTTCTCTTGCTGGTTGTGGTCCTGTGTGGAGCAAAAGTTGTCTAGATCAGTGGATGGACGACTGGATGGATGGATGGATGGATGGATGGATGGATGGATGGATGTTTTGAGGCTTTTGAGGTTTCTCGGCTACCCCCGCTTTGGTGCAGGCCGGCAATACTGTTATGGTGGCGGCAAAGGGGTTCGGGATAAGCTGGTTCTGCCTAACCTTCACAAAACAGTAATAACTAATGTTGTTAAAGGTATTGTACTGTATAGGAGCTTGTCTGTGCTGCGCCTTGTTGCCATTGTTCTTAAAACTTAACTAGAAATAATACCTGTGTAGGAGATACCCCAGCAAGGAGATCGAGGCGGCTGGCGGCGATATCTCGCCCCGAACATGTGTCTGATTCCCCTGTTCTTGTTCGCGTCTCCACAAGCCCCCATTTCGTTCAGCAACGTCCCCCAAATTATAACCCCAGTTGTGCTCCGGACTGCGGGGAAAGACCAGAGCCACTGACCACAAAAGGAACAAGGGATCACCGGAGGTATGAAGGTCGGCGACACAACCATAAGTTACCGTACAAGCGCCGAGATGAGCTTGCAGCCGAGCCGCGCGCCGCCAGCAGAGGTGACCAGCATATCCCAACAACAAAACCCCTTCGCGACAGGTGGTTGACACTCACCAGACTCTTTTTTTCGACTATTGAAATTGACCTTATGTTTAAGCCTCTGGGTTGCTGCCTTTTGGCACAGAGATCGTTCGTACTGGGGTTTTTTAACTACGCCTGACGGAGCTGCACGACATATCACAACCTCCCTTCCCTGAGCGCGTTGCCTTTCCCCCGCATTTTTTTGCTGACCCCGGAGTGTACACATACCCTGAACTCCCACGTCGGGGTATGATATGATATAGCAGTCACTTACAAGCATACGGTTCAGGACATACAGATAGTTCACACCCATAAAAACAATGCGCTGGTCCGGGGTTTGGCGGCTTCCTTGCAAGGCACGGGGGAGAATAACCGGATTTAGAGCTGGAGGTTCTTGTCTCCAAGTGCAAAGGCGATCTCTCCTAACGACGAGCCATGCCAGGGGGCCTTCAGAGGTTAGTAAGGCTGCTTAGCTGCTATAGCATTTGGCTCCATTGTTTTATATCCAGCTTTCTTTGTTTACGGTCAATTTTGATATCTGTTTTGCAGCATAAGTACTAACTGCCTTTCTATTCGTGATTAGCCCCCATTGTTTGAACAAACCGTTGGAGAACATTTTGCAAATGTTGTATCCAAATACGGTGACAGGACCGCGTTCGTTATCCCTTTACGATCCCCGGTGCGCATCACCCTATACTGATTATTCCTATTTAGTGTCATATCGAAGCATCAAGCACAGCGGCTGACATATGAAGAACTGGACCGCAAGAGCAATGCGCTGGCCCGCGGGTTGGCCGCAGGTGGGCTTTTGAAGGGTGATCGGGTAGCTGTTTCGTTGGGAAATAGTGTTGAATTTTCAATTGTACGATACGGATGTCAAAAGCTCCTAGCATATGGCATACATGTGAAAATACTTACTGCGTTTAACGGATAGGTTACATATGCATTGTTCAAGCTTGGAGCTGTGCTGGTAAGAGGAATCTTACCCCCGACAAGACAAACAGTTTCATTTTGCGCGTTAACATGATTCGAAATGCTCGTAGGTTCCGTTGAATCCATCTTTCAATGTTAACCAGGTGGTCGCTGCACTTAGCCACCTAGAAGCCTCCCACTTGATTATGAGTACAGAGGTAAACCTACCACGACGAGAACCGCGCTCTACTTTGCCCCTTCTTCAGCAAATAGTTCCCGACCTCCTCAACTCGAAACTTGAGTCTCAAGTCATCCCTTCTCTGAAGAAGATCATTCTCGTCAAAAATGACGATGGACGCGTAGACGCAGCATCTTTTAAATGCATAACTCCATTTTCTGCTCTATCTTCAGATCTCGCGCAAGATATGCTTCCCATAGCATCCCAAGGGCTTTCTCCACGTGACGTTGTGAACATTCAATTTACATCAGGCACCACTTCAATGCCAAAGGCCGCTTGCCTGACTCATCGATCGATTCTAAATAATGGTGTCCAAATTGGGGATCGTATGCTGCTCACTCCGAACGATATCGTCTGCTGCCCACCGCCCTTATTTCATTGTTTTGGAAGTATTTTAGGATACATGGCGACTGCGACCCACGGCTCAGCCATCGTGTTTCCTGCCGAATCCTTCAATGCCATTGCTACTCTCAAAGCAGTCCAGGAAGAGAAATGTACGGCTCTTTATGGTGTCCCTACGATGTTCCTTGAAGAGCTGGATCTCTTGGACGAGGGCAAGGTGCCATATGAAGGATTCCAACACCTACGAACGGGGATTGCAGCTGGCAGCAGTATCCCAGCAGAATTAATGAAAAAGCTGCACAAGACACTTAATCTGACGGAACTGACCATTTGCTACGGAATGACGGAAACCAGCCCTGTTTCCGCCATGACGACAACGGACGACCCCATTGAAAAGAGAATCTCCAGTGTTGGGCGGCTTATGCCCCATGTCGAAGCGAAAGTGGTGGACCCACATGATGGAACGAAAACGCTCCCAGTCGATACCAAAGGCGAGCTTTTCGTAAGCGGCTATCACGTCATGAAGGAATACTGGGGTGCTCCGGAGCGCACGGCGGAGGTGATGGTGAAAGATGAGGAAGGGAAAGTCTGGATGCATGTGAGTCTATTGCGTAATAAACTTAACATTATCATGGGATATCTTCGTCACAGCTGTTTAACGTTCAACTAATACCTCCCTGAATCTAGACTGGTGACGAAGCCACAATGTCACCGGAGGGATACATCTCAATCACCGGCAGGATCAAAGACTTGATCATTCGTGGGGGTGAAAATATCCATCCCTTAGAAATTGAAAACTGCCTCTTTGCCCATCCGAACATATCCAGCGTTTCTGTAGTCGGAGTTCCAGATGAACGATACGGAGAAGTGGTGGCTGCTTTTGTGGTCCAACGAGAAGAAGCAGAGACCAAAATTACAGTGGATGAAGTTAAAGACTGGGTTCGAAAGAAGCTAAGCAATCATCTAGGTAAGTTTTCAATTTGTATTGTTTATTTCTCTCCCCCTATTTTCTATTTGCGGTCTCTACTTTCCCCGTACACGCCCTGCCACTGCTGCTACTCTCGTCTGGAGGCTCAATTCCATTGTGAACGGTGGCTGTTTTGAATCCGGCCACGACTCTTTCAAATATGGGTCTGTTCCACGCCATTTCGTTGCCAATGACTGGAATTGGCCCATGAGGTGCGATATCATGGCCTGGTCCCGCGGTTTGCTGTCTTTTTGCCTGCCGCCCAAATGCGCCAAGACGTCAATTTTCAGATCACCCGTTGCTTGTGGTGCTTGTTTTTTCGGCGCCGTCTTCTTCACGCATGATGCTCCCCCACACCGAGGAGGTCATAGCTCCGTTTCAAGCCCAATCGTTATCATCATGAGCCCCGGGGTTTTCCACGCTACAAAAGCCTCTCTCGCATCTTCAATTCCAGCACCGCCCTAGCTCTGTTACGTCTTTCGTATGCTTGACGAAAGGTTTTCGTGTTTCGCGGCACTTTTTTCCAGACTGGAATTTTCAATACGGGATAACATCAGCTGCGGCTGATGTTTGACCAACGGGGGTTCCCCGTCACCATTCGCCCTAGAAATATCCCTCATGCATTGATTTTACTTCTCATTCCTTCTCGCCCGCTTAGTGACATGTTCCTTACCCTTCGCACCTTCAATCGTGAGAACCTGGCGTCGGTTGATGTCGCCTGACTCCCCCTTTGGCTCTATTGACTTGTTTTGAGCATTTCAGAGCAAGCCGTGTCGGGGGCTCTCGATTCCTTCTCCTCTTCCCCCTTCCTATGGCCGCGGATATGCCAGTCCTTTCTCTACCAAAAAGATATATCACATATCTTACATCCCTTCCATTTCCAGCATCAAATATATCTTCAGCCGTTGGTTGGCAGTTCCGGCGTGTCCAGATTATTGTGGAAATTATAACTTACATGCCGGCCCCCTCCCTTTCCACGTTTTGGCATCCCTAGCGATGCCTTTCTACATCATCAACCCCAGCCAATCGGTTCCAGTCAGCCAGGCCCATCATTGCACACCGCATATTCCCCTCGCTTTCCCCCTCCCTTTGCATCAATTTACGTTAAGCCATGAGTTATCACTCAACATCTCCCGCCATTCTCAATTACATTACGGCGTTCCATTATTATCCACCCAGAACAAACTTTTTTTTCCCCCCTTGCAACAAAACTGATTCCCTCAGCCTACATCCAGACAGAACCTCTGGCAGTGAACAGCAAGACAGCAAGACAGCACCAATAAACCCCACAACCCTTCCCAAAAAAAAAAGGGGGGGGGGGGGACAAGATGTCCAAATATCCTTTGAAAACAGAAAGAAAATATCAGCTAACCCAAACCTCCTCTTTTTGCCACATACAGTACCTAAACACGTTTTCCTCCTGAACGATGCAAACGACTTTCCCAAGACGGCAAGCGGCAAGATTCAGAAATTCAAGCTTCGTGAGCAGGCCATCTCCCTGCTGCAGGGCACGGAATGATGATGCGATCATAGGGTACTGTAGGTGAAGTTTTTTGTCGGATTGATTTGCTACTATTCGTCAATGCAAATAATTAGATGGGAGATTATCTTGGGTTTTTCTTCCGCGGATGCCCGCACGCAACTGCAAGACGAACGAATACGAATAAGGCATTGATTGATCCGAGTGGTGGGACCTCGATGTGCAAGGGGGCGCGCGACTATTTGTCGTTGTCGTTGTTGGGTAGCTGAATATATACATGTTTTTTTTTTGGTTATTGTTGAGGATTTTCTACCCTTTTTGTGAATGTTCGTGTGCATATACATATATATATATCTCGATCGAATTTTTTTTTCTAAACCATTTTTCGCCGCAACACTACCCGACCCTAACCGTCGTCAAGTAAACTTTGATTTCACAGTCATTCTTTATACTTCTTATATACCCTGTTTCCCGCATACTCAAGTTATATCTAGATAAGATATATATATGCAGTGAACGGACATACATCTGAAGGCACATAAAGTAAATAGTAAAACAGGCATGGGCAGAACTGTGTAGAACCACAATCCCCCCCTTCCTTCTTTTTCTACATTTCTGCAGATCTAGGGCATACCCTACCCGATGGGGAAAAAAAGAGGAGAAGCTCTACTCCTCCCCTCAGCATCCACGGAGCACACATGATGATATGAATCCCAGAAGCCAGAAGCCAGAAGCTAGAAGCCAGAAGCAGAGGTGGCAGTCCGTCCAACGGGTTGGTGAAGTCCATAATAAAAAGACGGTCAAAATAATATGAGATTTTCCACTTTTCTCTAGTTTGGAAGACAACAAAAAAAGAGAAAACATTGCAACGAAAACAGAAGCACAGGCTTCTATAACTATAACCATTTTTACTTTTTCCTTTTTTCCCTACTCCACGACAACAGGGCGGGAAAAACAAGCATTTCTTGGCCTGTCAGCCAAGGAAGATTTTCTTTGCCGAGAAAACCTTGGGACACCTGGGTTGGGCCACGCCACGGGGGGGGCAGATTCCAGAGAAAAGAAAAAGAAAAGAAAAAGAAAAGAAAAAAAGAAATAAGACAAAGCAAAGGAGGGGAAGATAAAAGGCGGAGACGTCATCGGGCATTCATTCCACTCCGGACGAATCGTTGGGGGTTCTTCTTTTTTTTTCCCTTTCTTTTCTGGTTCCAAGTCGAAACAGCATCCGCAAGCGCCAATCCAATCCTGCTTCCCCGGAGCCTTTCTCCAAGGAGATGGAGCGTGAAAGGTAAAACCTATATAAAAGTATGGATGAATATGGAATATGTTTGTCCTTGTGAAAGTCTAATCCGGGGGCTGTATGCTGTATGCTGTATGCTGTATGCTGTATGGTAAGATGGGTTGATACAGGGCCTATCAGGACGGTTGACGATGGCGATGGGCGGTGGTGGATGGTTCACAGTTCGCGTGAGTGGAGTGGTTGTGGTGGTGGTGGTGGATTGTGCTGTGCGCACATACAATGGGTCCGCTGGTAGCTCAGCAAGCCTTTTTTTCTCCTTTTTTTTTCTTCTTTTCTTCTTTT
>QGQJ01000101.1:0-40740 GCA_003206725.1 Blastomyces emzantsi
GAATAACAATGCAAAAGCGTTTTAAGTTGAAGGTCCTGATGAATACCAGCCGACTGAGTCATACCCCGGAGTTCCCTATCCGATCCCTTCCTTCGTATCCCCTCCTCCGTAGACCCTGAGCCCTGACCGAAACACCGGGAAATACTAACAGCCGTAAATAAATACAGCTCTCCTGGCAGGGAGGGAAGGGCGGGGAGAGCAAGTGTGTCGTATGAAATGAAATGCAAGAACAACAAAAAGTCCCCAGAAACATTAGACGCATGCTATGTAAAACGCCGAGGTGAAGCATTGAATATCAGAAGGGAAGAAAATATGAAAAATGAGGAATAAGAACATGAAAATCATTAAAACACGCCCTGTTGTGGGACGGAATAAACTTTAAAAATTCCGGCAGAGAGCTGTACAAAATGAAAAGTCAAAAAAACAAAGGCCATTCATGCACCGAAGCCAATGGTGATGTAGGGTAATAGCGTTCAAAAGGGCATTTTTCCAGGGTAGGCAATACCGTACCGAGTATTCCGGCTTGAAGGGTCAACGGATATCATCCAAATGAAAACTAGGAAATTATCGAGGAAACCAAGGGCCGGGAAAGACAAAGGGAGTGCGTAGGAATCCTAGGGTTGGGCGGAAATAAATGCTTTGGATGTTGTAGATTTGGTTCACATAAATACGGGGGCGGGAATATGGATCAGTTGTTTTCTTCTCGTCATGAAACGATCTCCTGCTCGTTGGTAGTGCCTGTGTCGTTGCTCTCGGAATTGGACACACCTTGACCTCGACATAAAGGACAAGAGTTTCGTCCAGTAGTCAACCACTGTTGTCAGAGTTAGTCTCCCGTCGTTATTCTATCCCACATTATGAGAACTGAAATCAAAGTAAAATCCTTACCTCGTCAATGCATTCACGATGATAGATGTGATGGCACGTAGTTAGCTGTCTGACCTCTTCTGCAGCCTCATAATCAGAGAGGCAAATAAGACATCTTTCGCTTTCCGCGATAGGGATTTTGTGGGTTGTATCTGCCGATTCAGCGATTAGAGAGCCACCGTACTCAACCAGTTGGAATATACCTCCAGCAGAGGCAACGTCTTCCTGGGAGGCGACAGGCGGTTTAGCGGGGCCAAGTAACGACGAAAGGAGCAACATGTCCTCATAGGTAGGGTTCTAATAGAAACGGATTAGAAAAGCGCTCTACTATCAAGATTCGGGAATACATACGTCCGTAAATAAACTTGGAGTTGCAAAAGCTGGGTGGTTTTCAGCCAAGTTCGTTCCAACTACATAAATCAACCAGCTTCTTCCAGCAGAGGGCGAAGCACTATCGGGTTCTACGACTCCGTTTCGCCTTGCGGCTCCGGAGCCAAGTCCGCGATGACGAGCGGTTTCTGAGTCGCTTCTGCGACGTTGGCGTACATTATTGAATCGAGGGTGGTGATCTTCGGAGGACTCATCGGGCTCCTGGGAAGAGTCTTCGTTCAATTGAGGAAGCACAACTGAGGATGCCGATGGTCGTCGACTTGGGCTATTTGTTTCTGAGGAAACATTGGATAAACCAGGGTCGGCAGGAGTAGATGGAGGGGGGTGAGGACCAGGGGGACTTTCGGATAGAACCGTGGGTAATGAACTGGCCAAATCCGATTGACTGCGGGATGATGTATGTGATCTTTGATGGCGCTGGCTATCGTAATTGGCCGGGAATGTGTTACCTCCCATGGAGCGACGATGGCTTGAGAATCTAGACCGTCTATCAGCACGCCGAAGAAACCCACTGGAGCCCCGCTCGGTTGGTGAAACGTTATTTGGTGAAATAAACGGCAGCCGAAGCAGAGAATCTAGCGATGCACGGGCGTGGAGTCCAATATCATTGTCGGATCCATTGCTTATAGAGGGAACTGACCTTACTCCGACCACCACCAAAGTCACCAACCGTCTGTCCTGGCCACTCTCTGCTGGGGTTTGGTCATCAATATCCATTCTATCCGATCCACTATCCCGGGTATATTCAGAAGCTGGTTGGTTGGAATGTCCGGTTGACGAGCTATTTTCAGAATTTTCAGGGTTGACAAAGCGGAACACTCTCAAGAAGTTGACGTGAGGTAAGCCACCATCCCTTTGGCTACCCCCATTCCCGTCTTCTGTCCCTGTCCCTTGAGTTTGGGCAGATGTTGCTTGTTGTAAACTCTGTATAAAGCTCTCCAACGAACCATCCGCTCCGTCAGCACCAATAGCCTGGATATTGGGCATTGCCGGGGGCGTATTTCCGGAGAGTTGAGCAGCTATGGCAGCTGCTGCCAGCTGTAAAACGCGAGACAAGGGGGTCTGTTCATCCCTACGCATGGAGCGAATGTGTCGTGAACGCGGCGGAGCATGTCTGCGGGAGGGGGAAGAGGAACGTGTAGGTCGAGAAGGGGTGCTTGGCGAGATTGGCAAGGGATTCCTCGTAGAGGGTTCAACGGAGTCAAGTTCACGGGATCCGCCAAATTCCATGTGCGTATCCGTTGACCCTAAGGGTGGAAGTAGGTGATCGGAATCTTCTGTAAAACTAGGCCGTGACGGTCGACGGGGTGGAAGCATCGCTGTTTGGCTTGGTTCAGTCATGGCGGGTGATTGGCCAAGAATCTGCGATATTGGCGCTGCAATGGAATGTCGTACATGGCTTAATCTCGCCCGATGACGCCACGAAAATCTTCCGGTGCCGGAGTCAGTAGCATCGAGGTATGTGGGGTTTGGAGGAGAGTCGGGTAGTAAAGCTGCATCGCCTCGTGGAGGAGGATAGGGTCCACGTATCGAGCGTCTCCTTGATATCCCTCGTGAGCTAGACCCAGTGAAGGACGAGAAGCGGTGTGAATGATGAGCAGAGTCGGATCTGTGCAGAGTCCTAGACAACAAACCGATCCGGTGAGCACGACCTTCCGCGGGTGTTTCTTCTCCACTATTCAACAGCCCTCTCACTACTGCATTTGGAAGAATCCTCGAACCGAGACGAGACATGGTCGACTGTCGACTCGTCGCGGAGGCGGGAATGGAAGCAGATGTTTCTAGGGTGGTGACAGAGCTGTGTGGTCCCAGATGTTCCATGTTTACCAAAGGGCTATCTTCTCGTTGGGACATACGTGAATTTGTATCACTCGAACTTCGAAACATATCCGGGTGAGCGGCAACCGTAGACAAAGGCGAAGCTGCAGTTTGGGATGTCAAAGGGGAACCTGCATGACTGTGTTGTGTAGAATTATCGATCCCGCCGGCAGAACGATGTCGAAGGTGATAAGAGGGATTCAAGTGGCCAAGGTGAGGTTGTCTGCTATGTTGTTCGCGTGAAAGGCGCGAGAGTGAAATTGACGAAATGCTGTTATTGTGGTTGTGGTTGTGGTTGCTCTGCGTGGAGTCTGCGCGTTGGGAAGAGGAGGTTTGCCCCATAGTCTAAGAAAACAAACCCGGGAGCCGAGGGGCTACCACGGAAGCAGGTATCGGAAGGAGCAAATGCCTCGTGAGTCTACTCACTCACTCATATTTGGGTGGGAGGGGAGTAGGTGGCGGGGGGGAAAGAAGTCGTCAGAGAGGTTATCCCGACGTTTTGACGCCACTACGAGTGGATTAGTGACTGCTTGCAAAGATAAGACTCGTCAGGAGCTAGGCGGCTATTGGGTGGGAAGAAATAGGCTTTCGAAAATGGTCGAGGACGTGATTTAGGAGAGACAAATGGGATACTTACAAGTATTGAGCGGGAGGAATCCAGTGTTCTCGGTTGGCGGAATGAGGGATGGTTGGGGTTTCGGTCCCCTGTGATTAACAATCACTCGCTGTCCTGGAGAGCCGTGGACTGGTGAAAGACAGACTTGTTTCAGGGCGCTTGCAGGCGCAGGACACCACCAAAAGAAAGAACGAGGTAACCACTGTCCGGGGAGGGGAGAAGAGTCGGGCAGTGGGTAGTATTTAAAGAAAGATAAATCCAAGGAATCTGGCTCCAGGAATAACGCGGGGTCTCAGCCTGCGACAATACCTTAGTCGAGATAGTCGGCCCTGATGATGAAGTCGAAGCAAGCCAGCGCCAGAACGGAGTGTTTGGTCAGGTCAGGATGGTGATGATGACACGAGCGAGCGAGGGTCTCGTGATCTGCCGGAGATACATTGTTCCGGCGCCCCCCCCTGCTGGATGGCGAGATATAGACAAGGAGGAACGGAAGGGCGAAGAAGGGCGAAGAAGGGAGAAGAAGAGACACGAGACCCTTATGATTAGTTCAGAAGGGGATTCGGGGCTTCGAAGCAAAGGAGTAGAATTCATTATTGAATGATAACTCCCATTGTGAAACTATCGATTTGTATTGGCCCCCAAATAAACAATCCCGTTGTGCCTCTTGATAAATATGATGACGCCCATATCCATCAATCGGCAGTGCCCGGTCTGAGGTATCCCATGGCAAGAACCGAACAAGCCATGTCCACAGTGGATTTTCCCCACCGCTCCCATTCTCTGATACTAGAGATAGAACATGTACATGTACATGTACAATCATGTGGGCTCATGTTCGGTGGATGTATGTTTTATACATGTATGCGCTCCGTACAGCGACTTTGTCCTTGCCAATTTACACAAAAATTTCGAATGTCGGATTAAAATTTATCCGTGATCTGCTGTTTTATCAACCCAGAAATTGTTCATCTCGGACAAGTCTACCAATTCCCAATCTTCTGCCACGCAGTACTCGATCCCAGGGGGTGATATTACCATCTTGAAAAGCTGTAGGGAAGAAGCCTAGATATTCTTTTGACCATCCATATGAGAGGACAGTAAGAACAAAAGAAACAAGAAAACGCCCCGATTTGAACGACGGGAGCAATGCTGTTTGCAACTGTGACCACCCACACAACGATATACGGAACACCAAGCCCCACAGTGCCATGATCACCTTAACAAGACAAGTAATTTCAAGCTGATTGGTTCCCGCATCGGGCAATTCATGTCTTCAACCTACTTCTCACTTCCGCTCGCCCAATGGCAGCAGCCATCCAGCTTTCGTACAGCACAGTATGAAGTACGCAAACGCAAGCAAACCGTTCAAGAACCACGACAGGACGTAGAAGAGTATGAAGCGTCTACTGCGAGCACCAGTGATGATGATATCAGTGCGACCAGTAGCACTGGAAGCAGCGCAGATGGTGAGAATGCTGCAA
Organism: Blastomyces emzantsi; assembly: GCA_003206725.1. Taxonomy (NCBI): domain Eukaryota; kingdom Fungi; phylum Ascomycota; class Eurotiomycetes; order Onygenales; family Ajellomycetaceae; genus Blastomyces; species Blastomyces emzantsi. Next base: position 5,173 of record QGQJ01000101.1, read on the forward strand.
GCTCTGGCCCGAGGTTATCAATAATTTTGACCCCTGATGAGGCACACCAATATCGAGTTGCAGGCCAGCCATTCCATAAAGAACTTCCAGGTGGCAATTTTCCGCATTCGGGTTTGGGCAAGAGCAAGACTACCAAGATCAGCCGGAGGGTGATCGAGAAGGAGCTGTCTAAGCTATCACCGCCAATCTTCATTCCTAAAACTGAAGGCCAGAATAGCAGTCTGCGATTACAGCACCTGGGCGTCATTACAACTATACTCCATCGATGCCTGTTAGAGGGGGATTATGCGCGGGCGGGGAGGGCTTGGGGATTGATCCTACGCGATGAATTTGGGGGTCATGGGATGGATGTCCGAAGTGGTGGTCGGTGGGGGATTGGCGCGGAAATACTCTTATGGAGTGACCACAATGCGACAGCGCATTCATCAACATCAACAGGGATTGGGGATGCGGGCATCTCTAATCCCCCACCTCGAAGACACTGGTTTACCCGCAAAGGATTTGAGCGCGCCAAGAACTACTACGAGCGCCTCATACTCCAATTTCCATACCGCAAAGCTGCGCCGGGAGCGCTGGGCCCACTAGACTTCTATCCCGCTATGTTCGGGCTTTGGATTTCGCTCGTGCAGGAAGAAAGCCAGTCAGCACGAGACGCTGCCATGATGGATATGCCGGACATGGCAGAAATGCACGACTTTGACGACCCAACCCATGATGATAATATGTCCATATCCAGTGATATGCCCCACCGGCGCCCTAGTCGTAATAATCGGAAGAATGATATAATTGCCGAAGCACGCCGCAAGGAACTCGCGGAAGCGCAACAGATAGCGGCGCAGATGGACGAGCTATTAATTTCTCCGCCATTCTCGGATAGCCATGAGCTGCTGCGGTTACGGGGGATGTTGTCACTGTGGATCGCGGATTTATTTATATCGTCTGTGTCCCCGGAAGATGTTGATACACACATGCTAATGGATATGGGACATGATGATGACCAGACCATGCTTTCTGATGAAGGTGGAGGGCACATGGATTCAGTGCTCGCGCGTATGGAGCGAGGGTTGGGGATGGAGAGGAAGATGACAGAGGTGGAGAAGGCGAATGTATTCTTTGAAAAGGCAAAGGCCAAAGCGCGCAGGAAGCAGGCACCATTGTCCTCGGATGAGGTGGATGAGGATGATTCTGTCATCTAAACTTGCGAAATCTAAGGGGTCATCAAACTGATTTACGGTGGCCGTGTATACTTTTTAGGGCATGGGGGGGGTTGTCAAAGACACTGCGCTTTTAATTATTACGTTTTTTTGCGGTGCAATTGCGTCGGCGGCGCGACTTGGCATGACTTTAATATCTCTTCTGGTCGTATATGATGCGATGACAGAACTTACGCTTTTTATTTTTGGTTTTCCGGGCTATCCTGGTATGTATGTACAGTAAGTAATTTACATTTATGTGAAGCCTACGGAGTAGACTAGGAGGCAACCAAATATACCTACCCTTAACGTTCTATAAATATGCCAGCCAACGTGATGATAAAACTGCCCCCAATATTTTACACTGGCAAGATGAAGGTAAAACGAATGAGAATGAGAAAAACCATCCTCATTTAGGGGCGTGAATTTGAATGCGTCGACGATAAGTGACGTGGGCAAAGTCATGTGACCACGTGTTAGGGACGTGCTCAGCTTCCAAAATCGAGCGCCTCAACCTCAATACTTTATACCTGCGGAGCACTGCTGATACGGATGGGTGTGGAAATGGGCCTTGTCATACCGTAGGCCACCTCGACATATGCGTTGGACGTGTATCTGTCGTCCTGCCCAGGAATTGTTTGAAATTCACTGTTTCTCCCGAAACCGGAAGCAATGGCAGTTGCGGAATACGTTCGAGGCAAAGCGTTGCAAAATGATACCCCAGCTCCTCAAAGCAGCAACCATGTTGCAAATAATCCTTCAAGGAAACTCGTTGCTAATATGGCGAGAGTTAAAGTGCCAACGACGAGATTGAGTGGCAGGCCTCTATCTGCATCTGGGACTCCGGAGCAACATCAACCGGGATCTGCAACTAAATTGTCTGGACAGACCGCAGGATATCAGGTACAGCATAGCAAAGCACCACCCAGGGATATGTTTGACACTGATGTGGAAACTGTCGATGATTCTACTACTACGGCCACGAGCCTCGTTCGAGGGGAAGAAGGCGTCAAGCGTGATTTCCAGCTTGGCCGGCCGGCTTCTCAGTTCACAGCTCGAGATGAGAATGACTTGCCGTCAAATGCTCAGTATAGCCGGGATGATCCCCGTGGTCGAAATACCTTGGAAAGAATGATAATGGAGTTAGGCTCTGACCCTGGTGGAGATGAGCATGATGATATTCAGGATCCACAGAAGCAGCATGTGCATATCGATGCGGGAGATGCGGGAGATGAGGATGAGTTTGATGGAGATGATGCTCAAATATTCGATTGGAGCAGCAACCACCATATAAATGGAGAACCGCTCAGCTGGCAGAAGATTGAAGCAGCCCTGCGCGATACCAAAGCTCCGTCTCCCATACAAGGCATACAGCGGCAAGAAAACATTGAAGTACGAAATGCCTCTAAGCAGTCGGATTACGAGAACTACCCCGAGGATAATATGTATACGCCAAAAGCAACGCAAAAGCATTCCACCGGAGGTCGCTTCGTGACGAGATCTCGTTTTAGCACCCCAAATCCGCGTGGCGGAGACCCCTTTGAAGGGGGAAAATTAGTCGGTGCGCGGCCAATTCCACAAACTTCACCGTCACGCACCGTCATTTTATCTCCGCAGTCTCAACCGGTCGCTCAGCCAAGCGCAAGAGACACCGTAGAACCCAACAAACCCAACCCTCTACACTTGGCGCATGACAACCACGATCCATACAGCCACGGTGGTCTATTTGACATCACAGATCTAAGTGCAGTGAACAGCTCTTCATCCGAGAACAGCACAGACAACCAACATACATACACATCTCTAGGTCTATCCACCCTATCCCCCGTCTCCACCAAACGACCCTGGACCGAATTACAATCCGACTACCCGCCAAACATCCTGGAGACAAAAACTTTCGCTGACCTCCAAGCGGAATCGTTCGATTACAACCCAGCCCCTCCGCGGCCCATTTTCCAACCACAGGATCCCCCCATCCCTCTCTCGGAGAAACTCACGCGACTAAAGTCGCTGACGGATGAGCAGCGCCACACGTTCTTCGCATCCCTGAATGTCGCAGAGTGGGAAGAGAGCGGTGACTGGATCATTGACCAATTTAGCGTATTGCTTCAGCGGACGAAAGAGGCGAGACACGAGCGCCGGAAAGTGGCTGCTGTGTTTGAGAGGGAAATTGCGAGGCGGTATGAACTTGTCGAGGTGGAAGGAAAAGGGATTGGCCAGCGGTTAGAAGAGATGAGGACCGGGGGGATGGGTGTTTTGAAGGGACGGGCTTTGTCATGATAAATCAAAGGAAATTTATTGTCACACCGCTTGCTCTGTTTACCGCTATTATTACAGACCACTTTACCGTCGGCTTTTTTATTTTGTGAGGATATCCTGATATTTTTCCCCCGGGCAGATAAAGGTTGAGCAACGCACGTTATCAGAATGTTGAGTGAGATGGGACAGTTCCATTTCGGTTTTTATTTTTACTTTTTTCATCATCTTTTTTTATATATTATAGAGATGGCGTTGAAAAGGACTTTTTTTCTTAACACATTAAGGGATGAAATAACGACAAAACGGCCGAGGGGAAAATAATTGATAATGGAAGCCACATACATAGCACGGAAATAGATATATCGCCCTTGACGAACAATATAAATTTTTTTAATCTTTAACTACCTTTACCTAGAAGGAGAAATTATTTCCAATATGGCGTTGATATATACATATCTCCTAACTTCCCCTTGAACAAGGCGTATGTACAGTATATACTTAAGCCAAATAAAATGATAGTTATCAGCACTTTTGGTAAGTTATTATTATTATTATTATTATTACTCGTTTGATATCCAGCAAACACACAAAAGAGGGAAAAAAAAAAAGGAAAACAAAAAATATCAAAATCGACCGACGCAGGACTCGAACCTGCAAATCTTCCGTAAATAATACATAAATCCAAGAAATCCACCCCTTCCATGAAGAGAAGGGCAGGAAGCTGTTGGTGAATCCGGTTTAGGAGGAGAGGAGCCGGAAACGGACGCGTTACCATTACGCCAGCCGGCCAGTGATCTTTTTGGAAGCTCGGGGTCGGAGCTTTTGTGGTTGTGGGTGTTGAACTCGGGTAGGATGTGTTTTTGGTGGGGTATCTTTCCACTGTCTGTCCGGCCCTTCAGCAAGAGGGGTAAGGGAAAGGAGTAAAAGTTTGGTTCTTTAGTTTCGTTTTCATGAAATGCCCGACGAGGCATTGTGGATCTTTTTGAAAAAAAAAAAATTTGATAGTGCCGGTGATAAATTGTGCTTCCCGCCCTGAGGAGGTTCGTGAAAAGAGTAAAACTAGGAGCATACATCGGATGGGCAATTTTGAGGGAACAGAAGGGGCCGTGGGTGATTAGGGATTTGCTGCTTTTTAGCGAAAGAAGAAGCTGTCAAGTTGAACGAAAGGACAGACCAAGTCCAGACATGAAAAGAGAGAGAAAAGCACAGAGAGAACATTTTAATTCCGTATGTGCCGATGTCCGTATATAATCTATACTCGTTGTACAGATCTGTACCTGATTTACTGTCCCGTTTTCTTTGATGTCTTTAGGCCTGTACTGCATCCCAAAACTACCCAGAAGCATGTGTATAAATATAGGAAATACGCCGAGATAGTCCCTAAAATTGAAACCAGACCTTTAACGAAAAACCCCCCTAAACTGTGATAAAACATATGAGTGAGGGAAAAAAGAGGTAAACCAGGCCAATGGAACGGGCAACCACTGAGCAAAAGAAATGTATCATCGTTGCTAGGAGATATGGGTATCAATTCAATACTTTGCAAAATAATAACAATAAGCTAGAGCTGCTGGAATAACCAAAGAGACCCGAGACTGGATGATAGGAAAAAAGACAAAAAGAAAAAAGAAAAAAGGGAAGAGGAGGTTATTGGGAAGTTCCGTGGTCCTTCAAAAACAGCGCAAGCCGCTTATAATCCTCCAGCAGCTCAGGGATATCGCTCAGTTTAAGATCTCCAGCATCTGCCATTTCCAAGAACCGCTTGATTGGAGGTTTAAATTCGGTGGCGTTGATGCTCGTGTTCGTGTTGTTCTTGTGTGGGATGGGAGTGCTGGAACGGCTGGATATGGACTCCGATGTTTTCGGCTTGTCTGTGGATACAACGGTGTCCTGAGATGGGTCTGGTGTGCTTCGTCCGAACCCGCGGATCATGCCTGGAATGTGGTTTAACGGGTTTAGGGTGTTGCCGAAACTCTTCATTGAGCCAAATGGCGGAGTCTGTGTTAGTTGGTTTGCTGGGTTGGAGAAAATCGATCCGGAACTAGCTGCAGCTGGAGTAGAAGTCTCAGTCTCTCCACTGGTTGCAACGGTCTTTAACCCACTGCCGCTGTTCCCTGAACTACCCGCGCTATTTTGCCTGGATGTTTTTCGCCCCCCGATAAGCCCAATAAGCCTATCTTCCGCCTTCATGTTGCGATCGTTCTCGTCGTCGATGATTGGCGAGGTGGTAACCAACCGTCGAGCATCATCCAGAGTTTTTGGCACAATCGTAGACATCCCATTTGGCTCACCACTTTGTTTAATTTGAACTTCCCTCAGGCGACCAAAGAGGAAGTTGAAGCTATTATCGAGCGTGCTGCTGATATTTTTGAATCCCTGATCAGCTGTGTTTCGTACAGCATCATTGGCGGCACCAAGCACTTTGGCCGAAGGCTGAAGGAGGTCAGTTAGACGTCGCTGTGGCGAAGGATCAGCTGCACGAGGCTTTAGTATGCTTTCATTAGACGCCAGGCGCCGCCCTGGGTCTGATTTTCCAATTTCAGTCGACCTTTGGGACGAGGCCGAAGAGACCGAAATTGAAGCGGAGCTCTTAGTTGTTGGCGCATCAGGTCGCAGAGATGCCGGATTCGAAACACTCCTAGGAGAGTTTGCCGTGGTCTTTTCTGTCTGGTCTGTTTGTAAGCTGTTTAAGTCCACGTTCTCTAGAAAACTAATGGCTGCTTCTAGGTTAGTTAGACAGTATGCCGCTTCACCATCGAGTCTACTAGATGCTCTAAAGCGCTGAATGAACAGTAGGTTACTTATGATGTTGATGCCTTCTGCTGGTGTAGTTATTAGGGTGTAAATCAAGGTCGGTAGGATTTCATCAGCGGAGGATGATGATGGAAGAACTATTGTCAGTGTATCGACAATAGCTTTGTGGGCAGCAGTCAGATGATGGAGTTTGCCCAACGGGAATTTTTCATCGTTCATCTTAATTAAACTTTCTCGGGCAGAACTTAGGAATTTTGACGCTTCAGAGTCTTCTCCGCTCAGATCCCAAGTGTCTATTCCTAGGTCCTTCAGCCCAATACCAACAAGCGCTAATGCCGCTGTTTTGGAACGGAGCTTCTCATCTCTGACTTCATCCAAAGAATTTTTGTGTCGCCAGATCTTCTCATATACAGCCTCGCATGCCCGTCGCTCGACCGCCTCCTCAAGGGCATGGCCTTTGTACTGCAAAATCTTGCGGGCTCTCCGCTTTTCCGCCACCTCCTCCGCAGTCAGCATTTGGTGGTCAGTAGTGAGTTTTTCAGAGCCCTTTTGGGTGTCTTTATAGCCGGGCGAATTAGACGAGGGATCTCGTTGAGCTTTTCCAGAAATTTGAGACTGTGAAGGAGAAGGTAACGGCTGGCGGTTCAAACGGGAGGCTAGAGTCGAAATGTGGGTCGATATATGTGCAGCGGCACGCACATAAAAGTCTTGAAAGAGGTCCGAAAGTCTATCTATAGAGGGTGGGGTAGAGTATACTTTCGCGCTGAGAGAGGCGATAAACCTGAATGAATGACTGTTAGTATGGCTGGCTTTGGAATTTGAAGATAAATCACCAACCTATCAGTCAAACTCACTAGCTCTATAGGGAGCTCAAAGTGGTCTGTCAGGTATTGCAATTGCGAATGATTGGAATTGGACTTGTCCATAAGGGACACCTCGTCTGACTCCAAGATTTCCGTTTTCGCAAAGAGGTCCGATTCCCCATCTACAGAGTCCGGGTCCATATACATAAGAGGAGAATTCTCTGGAGCTACCTCTTGTGTTACAATACCGTGAACTGTCTTTGCACGGCTCCGAGGAAACGTGTTGGGTGATGCGTCCTCCATGCGGGAGAACGACTTCGATGTTTGGGGCCCGGTGGGCCGTGGGGTAGATTCAGCGGACATTGCGCCCGGCTACATGTATTATGAATTGGCGGGGATTCCAGAATTCTCTCCGATGAAGTTGGGAATCACAATGCCATAGTGAGCGCGTCAAAAAGCAGGGCAGATCCCAGGTGCCAACTCTTAAATGAAGGAATTAGAGCTGGTGGGTGGCAGCAGTGGTCAGCGGAGGAGAGCGCGGTTGTCATTAGACGGTATCATAAACGTGCAGCATCTCTCCAGCTGATGCCTGACGTAACCAAAAGAATCACAGCGTGTACTACCCCGGTGCAAAGAGTGTGAGGGTGTGTGTTGAGGCTTTGACAAGAGTGGGTGTCTCCCGCGAAGAACTTTGATGTGACGATCGGGTTACAGGTCACGGGAAAGGTCACATGACCAATATGCGCTGCTGGTCTGTGTCGCCATCCGCATATCGCCCGTGACTTATCAGCACCAGCATCGTCATCACCGTAGGCCGCCGAGAGCCACTCACTCCATCAATCACCTCAACCTTCCCCAACGCTTCCGTTTGGGTGAACAGCCAGTTCTGTATGGCCCACAGCAACATCCTTGGTCGAACAGACTACTATATATTCTCTATATTTTATTCACAATATGCAACCATTTAGATGGAAAAGAAAAAAACGGTCATCTGGGTCCATTCTCATGGGGTTTGATGTTCTAGTGTCCTTACTGGCAATATCGCCCTTACCCAGCATTGTCTCTGCTCAGAGTCCCATTATACAGCCTCAAATTCCGCTCCCAGGGCCTCAACCTGTTGACACAGAACATGAGTTTGTGAGTACTTGTAGTAGCCATATTTCTAAATCGAAAACTCGCTAATCTTGCTTACTTGTCCCCAGTCATTAAGACACATCTTCCATCACGGAACCTACCGATACCCCCTTCTACACAAGCGGCTTGATATCAAGGCTGATGCTGAGCTATGGGTTGCCTCAGAAGATGGTGAAGGACGGGAACCCGTTCCTCGTCTCCGTGCTTCTTCAAGATCTGTTAATATCCAGCGCCTCACGGACCGCCGGGTTTCCGTTATTGAAGACCACCTCTTAACCGCGAGACTGACAAGCTCTCCAGTAACGCTCTCATCAGATTATTGGACTCTGGACGAAGTGGATGCTCCTGATGTTACGGATAAAGAGACAGTTCTTTCGTTAGCTCGAATGACCGCCAACGCCTACATCATGTTGCCAGGAACAGAGCAATGGGCTGATGTTAACCCGCGTTTCAACCATTCAAACAGTTTCGGATGGGAAACTGATGGGCTGAGAGGCCATATCTACGCGGATAAATCAAATTCTACAATAATAGTTGCTTTGAAGGGCACATCCGCGGCACTTTTCGATGGTGAAGAGACTACAACAAATGACAAGGTTAACGACAACTTATTTTTCAGCTGTTGTTGTGCCCAAGGTGGACAATACTTCTGGCGACAAGTTTGCGACTGTTATACGTCAACATATACATGTAATGCAACCTGTGTAAGGAAAGCACTGAGAGCAGAAAACCGTTATTATCGAGCTGCTCTCGATCTTTACGCCAACGTCACCGAAATTTATCCCAATTCTAATATCTGGCTTGCGGGCCACTCTCTTGGTGGTTCCGTTTCAAGCATGCTTGGGATGACATATGGGCTGCCAGTGGTCACGTTTGAAGCTGTGCCAGAGGCGCTACCTGCTTCTCGGCTTGGACTGCCTTCACCCCCTGGAAGTGATCCGTCCTCGCCCCAGAAGAGGAATTACACTGGTGCCTACCACTTTGGCCATACCGCGGATCCTGTTTATATGGGAACGTGTAACGGCGCAACTTCCGTGTGTACACTTGGTGGATATGCTATGCAGACATCTTGTCATACCGGCCAATTGTGCACTTACGACACAGTGGAAGATTTAGGCTGGAGAGTTGGAATTGGAACCCACCGAATTCGCTCCGTGATTGCAGATGTTATCGAGAAGTATGATACTGTACCTGAATGTGCCCCATTTACAGAATGCGTGGACTGCAACAACTGGAAATTTTTCGAAAGCAATGGTACCGAGCCTACATCGACTAGCACCCGAACAAGCACCGCAACTAGAACAAGAACGTCAACTTGCAAGACGCCTGGATGGTGGGGATGCTTGGATCCAACGACGACTGCAACAACAATAACAACAACAGCTACAACATCCACTGCGACTACCACTACGTCTACATGCAAAACTCCAGGGTGGTTTGGCTGCAAGGATCCTACGACAACGAGCACAGTATCAACTGCGTCACCCGCGCCTACCATAACTCCAACCTCCCCTCCAACGACTACCGCTTCCACGACTTCCGCTTCCACGACTTCATCCTGCGAAACGCCTGGCTGGTTTGGGTGTAAAGACCCTACGAGCACTACGAGCTCCCCTGATCCAACCACGACACCCACAATCACAAGCTCTTGTGAGACTCCGGGATGGTTCTGGGGCTGTTATGACGCGACTACAACGGAATCCCCAGGCCACCCCATCACATTCCCACCCGAGACCACTTCCACGAGTGCCACTTCCTCGTCTTCTGGCCATAGATGCACGTCAAGCATATTTTTTGGACTGATCTGCTTTGACCCTTAATCCCAAGTGACCCAAACGCCCACCTTCTCTCACGCGAAGCCTCCCAAATCGTTGGCGGCGCTGTGTGAAGGGAGACCGGTTTATCGGATGCGGTGATTGGAATTATTGACATCAGAAGCAAGACCCCAATTCTATCCATGAGGATATGAACTGTAATATCCACCTAAGTTATTATTTTGCTAACTCCTTCCTTTTTGCGCTCTCTTTAGTTTGATTTTTCGGGCATTGTCAATTTAGAAGTCGATTTTTCTTTGGGTACCTATTTATCTCGAGGGTGAGCGGGAGTTTGTTCATATTGGCATATCTTGGCTTATTTTGTCGAAGTTACTGGCATCATTTTTGCCCTACCCGGAGTTTGGAGAACTTGGATCTACTCTTGATTTTATGCTTTAGAATCGTGGAGACGGACTACACATTGTCAGCTAGATACCATCATCATGCACGCCTGATTTCGGACATGCATTTGTTAGAATATTATTCGCACATACACTCTTTGCTTGACTGCTGCCATTCAATAGTTTTCATAATTATTATTATTATTTTTGCATTGTTGTTTTTCAAGCTCTTCGAGCATACTACGGAGAAGCAGAGGATACAATTACGACGGAGCACTGAGCCCGGGATCTACTGTGCAAACGGGTTGGGTGACAAGGTGTCCCCTGTTTTAACAAAGTAGTAGAGGAAAATCACTACACGCTGATCATGTTCTGGAGTAAAGGCAACGACAGACGGACCCGGGGGTAAAAATCATTATTATTGAAAAAATTGTCCCTGCAGGAGGAACGTTCAACAGATGACAGAGCAAACGGCTGGTGTCAGTCTTAACCAACTTTGGGACCAAAGCTAAGATTTTTCACCAGAGGCGTCCGCCAATTGTTTCTCCTCAGAGGCGAGGCGTCTCCGAACCTGTCCAACAATCTGCCAATAGCATTAAAGACGTGGTCGAAGTGATGGGGATGGCGTTTGTCAGGGGGTTGACGAAGGACTCGCTCACGCCGGAATTTATCTTTTTGGCACAAGCATGCTTGGGAGAAAGTTACTGTGGATCATGACATGACCCCATATTTCTGCATGGCGGAAGCCTGTTCTGTTGTGCTGCACGGAGCAGGTCTTGAGCAATTCGTCCACCTCCCCAATTGGCCAGTGATTGGCCGAAATTGTCAGAGCTCAACGAAGCTTTCCGCAGGCGTTGGTTTTGAGAGCTGAGGATTTCCCACCCTTCCCCACTCTGGGAGCACAGCTGGGGATAGCTTTCCTATAGCTCGTGCTAGCGCTTCCTGGTCTCCACAACTCACTCGTTTGGCGCCAACTGCCATCTGATATGATTGTCTGGGCCTCTCCACTTGCGATTTTAACGCGAGGTTCAGGGCGGGTGGAGGGTTTTTGGAAGCGCTATTTGGTTTCTTCTTTGGAATCAGTTGAAACGTCAGGCCCCCCCTATGACGGCTTTGGACAATGAGTGTGACCCTGGTAGTTTGAAGTATCTTTGAGTTGAATCGAAGCTGGTTATTTTGTGATTGAGAGGAGGAACTGGATGATCATTTGCCGTGTCTGACGGTCATTGTTTGTGTGTGACAGCTAGGCGAAGAAAACCGACCGCTTGGTACTGTTCCCGACCCAATAATGAATTCAAACCTTTTTTGCAGTCAGTCAATGCATTCCTCAACCCCGCTTAGGCCTATCACAATTAACTGAAGATGAGCACCCGTCCAAGATTCTCCTCAGCAACTGCATAACTGTTTTTCCAATACTGGAACAAGCTGCAGCCCCGCTTCTCCTGGTCCCTGGATGCCTGGTGATCGATGTCAATCATTCCGAGCTTCAACCGCCTAGCCTGCATAGGGGATCGCCTCAGCCTGTCATTCCCATCCGACGCACTATAAGATGCTAAGACGGGCCTAATGCATCTCATGGGGCCACATGCAAGATTAAATCATTGCTCCTTTGGGATGACGGAGCCCCGATTGTGCACCAGTTCTCGTCGCCCTTGGTTTGTTCTCACTTTACTCTTTGGGGTGAAGAAGGGAGAGCGGTTGGGGTTCGTGTTTTTTTGGTTTTCTCCGTGCGTGCGGCACCAAGCGGAAATTCAATTGTTTAATAGCTGGTTCATGGGCGTTGGGAAGGGCGCACTATTGTTTCTTGGACACTATCTTTTCCTCCATGTTAGATTTCTTATTTAGCTTGTGCAGTGCCCATTTCTTTAACCATCCATCCATCCACTGTCCGACTGCTCCCTGAGGAAGTGTAACAAAAAAGTATGCATGCGCCCAAAACGTTGAAATAGACTGCAACATACGATTTCAAGGCTCCGTGCCCCTCATTGCTGATTTTCGACCTAGTTTGAAACATTTTTCCACTTGAGAAAAAAAGGGCCCCATTTTATTTTCTGTTAGGGGCATTGTGTTTCATGCAAAGTTCGAGCCCCCAGGAACCCCCAGACCCCAGACCTAGCTCGGCTGCATGCACTGGATTTATCGATTCCTTGCTAATTTCATGGATAGATCGGAAATTCCGAGACATCAGTGTTCTCTTTTGGCCGACGGGAATTTGTTTCAGCTGGGCCCTTTGGAGATAAATAACAGTTTGCCCAAAACGAGGAGATCAAATAAATCAAATTAGAGTTGGGCGAGCATTTCGATTCAGCAATTGTGGGGTATTCGATTCACGGCCGTGTGCCCATCCCGGGTTGACGAATTGAAGTATATTTTCCAAACATAAAAGGCATTAGGAATTTATAAACACACAATTGTGAACACACCTCGCGATTTCCACCATATCGTCTTTATTTCAATCGGCTAGGATGGAAATTACATTTATCTCAATTCTCGGCAAGTTCTTAACTTCCTTTCCATTCGTATTTCTCTATCCGTGGACAAAACATCCTTTAGATAATGTAAACTGACATGTAACTCTAGATCTGACGCCGGCTGCTTGTATAAAATATACCTCCGGCTCTATTGAGGATATACTCGGCTACGACTCCAATGAAGTGGCTAATAAATCCCTATGGGAATTCCTTCATCCGGAGGAGCTCTCGTTCGCAAAGCAGATCCATTCCCAGAGCGTCAGTCACGACATGGCTGCTGGATTAGGCTATTTCCAGATCAAACATAAGCTTGGTTACTGGGTTGGGGTCGAATGCGTATTTAACGTGGTTTATGATGTTTTAGTTGCAAGTACTAGCATCTACCAGAGGGGATCAAGGAGTCATCAAAGTGAGTGGATAAAGGTCTTGAATTATTCTTGTAGGACATATGTTTCGGGGTATGCCACGAGAGAAACTAAATATTTGGACATGCATAAAGAGAGAGCAACCGACGCTCCAGTTGTCAGGCGATTATTCTCCCAATCACAATTCGATCCACGATATAATATGCTCGCATATATTTCGAGCAAATTCTCACAAGTCCCACGGAGCCCGTCACATGAACCGCGCGCAGCTTTATTCCTCAACCGATTTACTAGATCTTCAAACATTATCTACGCGACAAGCGGTGTAGCCCGCGTCCTTGGACTGAGACCCGCGGATCTCATTTCCAAGAGTTTTTACTATTGCATTGAGGAGTGTTGTTTGCATGGGGCGGTTAGATGTATTGAAAGTGCGAAGTCGAATGATACGATTGCGTATCTCCGGTTCTGGTTTCGGAATCCATTGCAGGATGAAAATGGCACGGAAGATAGCACCGGTTATGGAAGTCAATGCCAAGACCAAGACGAGGAGGAGGTTGATGAAGATGATGAAATGCAATATGAAAATTGCCTGGACTCACAAAACCCCTTGGACAAATGCAATATCACAACGAGCACCGACTTATCACGGTCAAGGACCAACATCCAACCACCCACCAACAACAACAGGCAACGAATAGAAGTTGAAGCAGTAGTATCCTGCTCCTCCGACGGCCTGGTCGTTGTACTGCGGCGTGCTCTGGCGCCGATCCCTCCGTCTTTTGAAAAACCCGGTCATCCAGTCTATGCAAACTGCCTCTTCGCATCTCCCTGGGCCACTGATCCCATAGTCTCAGCGCCACTGCAACGCAACCCCGACGACCAGCAACCATTGCCAATACCACCTTCCGTCACCGGGTTCGAACAGGGGGAGTTAATGGATACCATCCGTGACGTCGCGGTCCTTGCTTGGGCAGTCGTGGGGACGAATAACTCCCTTAAGTCATATGGACAAGGCAATCCTACGGGTGAATCGCAGCCACCGAATGGGTCTTCTGTGTGTTCAGATTCATCGTCAGAGGAGGATTGAGTTTGAAGGGAGGACCTTACGTGATGAGAAATAAAATTAAACCGGGTGCCAGATGCGAAATAAGGAGCATGACTGAAGTCCGAATTCCTCGGCCTATACCTGGAACGCCTCCACGTCGCTGAAGAGTGAGAAGTTCGAACTAAACACCCCCCCTTCTCGATAGCCGATGTCCGTCCCTGAGGGTTAGAATCCCATTTCCCACCAACGGACCAAGTCTCAAGGACGCCTTGAGAATGACTACGCTGGGTTTAACGAGCAAGGTGGAAATTTGAAATCATAGTGGAATATTTTCTAGCTTTCACCAGTTAGCCAAACCCACCTCGATTTGATGACATCTGTCGTACATACCATTTCCAAGATTCCGCAACGGATCCCCCTCCGATTTACATGATATCGTGTGGTAGGCCAGATTCCAGGCGCGTGGTGAAAGCGGCTGCTTGCCTCCTTTTCTTTCCTGTTCTTGCATGAGGTGTTCGGAGCCCCTTTTATGTAGTTGGGCAGGTGCGACTCATTTTCGGCGACTTCAGTGTCTTTCTTCTCACTTTTTTCGAAGCATTCATGTATAGTACAGCGCGATATTTATAATTTCGGCATAATTCATCATTGACTTTATCTCAGCCAACGCACGGCTCTTTCTTTCTTTTTAATAAAACATCCTATACCAATATCGCAGAGTAGTGAGCACCTAGATACTGAGGTAGTTGATTGCGCGTAATTAACTATGATATATCTTGGGGGGGCGGGGGGAAGGACTAGAAGCCAATCACCCAGGCCAACCCAGGCCAACCCAGGCCATTGACATGTGAGAGAGCTTAACATGAGTATCCCAATAGAAGGAGACGAATTGCATTATTGTATTGGGGTTTTTCTCCTTTTCCTTAGTCTGATTTTTTTTTTTTTTTTTTCCCTCGCCACCCTCCTCCGAAACCATTTTGTAATAGAGCAATACGGGCTTCCCGCCTGGCTGGCCACGATATTTCTCGATTAGTTGGGAACGGGTCAGAAAGCAGGTTTTTTTTTTTTTTTCATTTCCCCGTCCTATTTTGCACCTTGGGAGCGGAAATTATTCATGTTTTATGAAGCGAGGTTATGCATGCATCAGCATTCTGAAACCTAGCTTGTGTATAAAAATAAACATGGAAAGTAGAGTAAAAGTGGAATGGGGTTTCAGCAACTGAAGCTTGCGAGGGATCCTGAATTGGCTGGCTCCTGAGATTCACTCCTGGGGACAATAGAGTCGTGGGAAGGAAGACGGGCTTTGAGGTTGAGGTATATATATATATCTCAGCAGCCGTTAGTTTATTAATGTCGTTATTGAAGGTAAGCAGCTGTTAGATTAAGTGAGGCTGGTTATGTGGAGTAGCAGAGAAATTGGAACAGCAAACAGATTTGAGAAATATAAAATAAAGCTTGGGATAGAAAATGATTTCCTCTTAAGTATTCAAGTCAATAAATAGCGCGCTACGAGCAGTTTGACACCAGAGTAGATTGGATGAGAAGGAAACTTGACATGTACAGTAGTAGGTAGAAGTCGTGACCTCGGGATGTGAATATGGGGAATATTGGGTTTGAAACATGATTGGTCACACCTGACTAATCCTCCCCAATTAGGCTAGACTGATATTCGGACCTCGATGCACCTTTTCTCAGCATCTTGCCTTGGTATGAGATGGTAGTACATAGTAGGCATCGATGGAGTGAGTGTAATGATAAGGAAGAGGTTATCCGATGCTGCAAATCCCAGCGCCACCAAACAATGATCCACAGAGAGGAACCGCATGGCCGTCCGTTCTGCGTTATTATAGAGTTAGACCTCAGCGTCGTGTTGAATATCTGCCTTCTTATTGGCCGGAGCTCAGCATTCAGTCCCTCAACAAGCTACCTAGAGGGTATCTATCTCCCTGAGCTATGCGAGGATGATAGGGTTGTTTCCGCACTTCAAGCAGCGGTTCAATGGAACATACAGCGTCTTGTTTCCAAACACCATGTTCAAAAGGGATTTGCCCCGCACATGTTGGCGATATAAGCTCCCATTCGACAGACACTGTTGGGTTTGGATATCGACACCAAGCTTGCCAAACCCACGTCGGGTGGTCTCCGCTACAATTTCCACGATTGACGAAGAGAAAGCTACGACACTTTTTCTACCATGAAGAATAGGACCTACAACTTAACCGTGGCCCGAGTGTCGATATTACTCAAACCTTAGCACTCTGGCGGGGCCATATATGGAGCCAACGCGGGTCACAGTGCGCTAACAATGCATCAGGGGAACCTGGCCCCATGTGTGGTCTTGATAGGACCGTAGTTATCAGGTTGTATCGTTATCGAGAGGGCTGTGGATGAGGGGTTAGAACTATACTTGTGCCCCTCCTCAATATATACAGTGTTGGGAGAGTACGCTGGCTCTCTTTTCTCGTCTCATTTCTGTTAGACTTCAATTGTTTTCCACAGAGACATCAAGCATGTCTACAGTGGTATCCTTCTCTGCCTCCGGCCGCAATGGCTGGAGTCTTCCTCACCTACAGATTGCAGCTGCTGCAGTGTTTGTCGTCGCCGTTGTTTCTTCCGTGCTTTTGTTTGTTTTGCGCAAACCAAAGCTGAAACACGATAGCGTTATCTACACCTATCTAAAGTTCTTCTATGCAAGTTTTGTGAAGCCGCATGAATCCTATGGCGAAGGCGGCCAGCAGCTTGCTCTGGAGAGTTTCTACAAGACTCAGGTATAGGCGGGATTTCACTAGCCCCCATTGCTGTACCTTTCATATAACTCAATTGTGCCCTAGGCTGCGGTATATGATGCAACTCGGAAACGACTCCTTCGAGGCCGTGAGGATATGCTGGGTCTTCTGGCAGCGCAATTGAAGTACAAGAAGGGAAAGAAACAGAAGCAATCACAGAAACCGATATGGGTTGATGTAAGTACTGTGCCACGAAGTACGGTCCAATTCAGCGAAGCCTTTACTGACAAACCAGATTGGTGGAGGTACCGGGTATGCCCGACTTCGCCTGGTTTAACGTGCGAACTTCCATTTTAACAGATAGTTAGATACAATATCGAGGCAATGGCAGCCTTTCTTCCCGTGGAATCCTTCTTTGCTCACGTCTACCTCGTCGACCTCTCCCCCTCACTATGCGAGATCGCTCGTCAGAGATTCTCACGACTTGGCTGGAAGAATGTTTCCGTTGTCTGCCAAGATGCACGGGAGTTTCGCCTTCCGAACCGCATGGGTGATGAGATTGTCAATTCTGATAACAAGTTACATCCAGAAAAAACCGGCAAGGCGGATCTAGTCACGATGAGCTATAGCCTGTCGATGATACCTGGTATATTTTCTATTCCAATGCTATCGTTAAAAGGAACAAATTTTGACCCGATACATTCCTCGGTGCCTAGATTATTACAGCGTTGTGGACTCTTCTACATCCTTATTGAGCCCGTCCGGAACCATTGGCGTATGCGACTTCTATGGTACGTTTCTGAAGCCTCAGTCATTTATTCGGTTTTTAACAGTTAGCTAGTGCAAAGCATTGTCGACCTGACGTCTCGAAACTATACTGGTGGAGTATTCAATCGACATGTGAACTGGGTCGGAAGAGCATTTTGGCGAGCGTGGTTTGATGCAGATCGCGTTGGGCTAGATGGTGCTCGCAGAGATTATCTCGAATATCGATTCGGAACAGTGATATCGGCTAGCGCAAGGAACTATCTTCTCGGTGGTATTCCTTACTATATTTTCATCGGATGCCAAAAGGAAATATATGACAACCAGCCAAACCCTAGCAGCAAAGAAATAGTTGAGAAGCTCGATGCGGCCTACACAGAATCCCCTTACCTTTCTCCGGCGAAGCATCGCCAGGAAGTGTCGAAAGCAGTGGAGAGGCAGGTTGCTGAAATCAGATCCAAAGCTTACGAATCGGCCGTCATCAACCTAAGTGCGAATTTGCCCCTGCCTTCCTCATTCTATCAAAACCACCACTGGCGGATATATTATAACGACATGTTAACCAAACACACTCAATTCGGGAATGAATACATTTACGCATTCACGTGGGAGGACCCCCGCATTGACCATCGTTTATTAAATATTGGCAGTGACGATGTTATCCTGGCAATAACGAGTGCGGGGGACAACATCCTCGACTATTTACAATATAACCCCCGAAGAGTACACGCAGTCGATCTTAATCCTACCCAAAACCATCTGCTTGAGTTGAAGGTAGCGAGTTTTACCGCATTGGGTTACCGCGATTTCTGGAAGATATTTGGAGAGGGCAAACACCCCAAGTTCAGAGAGTTGCTGGTCTCGCATCTCTGCCCTCACTTGTCTAGCCATGCATTCCAATACTGGTTGGATCACTCCGATACTATTAGCTCACAGTCTGGTGTGGGCCTATATGAGACTGGAGGTTCTAGATATGCTCTAAAGATGGTCCGTTACCTATTTACAATTTTCGGACTTTCCGGGGAAGTGATGAAGCTCTGCGAAGCGCAAACATTGGAAGAGCAGCGCCAGATATGGCCTCGAATCCGCCGTGTTCTAATGAGTAGGCCACTGCATTGGGCCGTGGTTGGTACAGAATGGTTCGCATGGAAAGCTGCAGGTGTTCCGGCTGCGCAGAGGAACATGATAATCACTGATTTTCTCGAGCGAAGCGGGCTCGCTGGGGGTGTGAAAAAGGATACCGAAGTTAGCGGCACCGCTATTTGGGAATATGTTGTAAATACCTTGGATCCAGTTGTCAAGGACACCCTGATCAGCAACGATAACTACTTCTATTACCTTTGTCTACAAGGACGATATTCGAGAAGGTAGGAACAGATTTCCCCGACGAATAACGCCTGGATGGAGGAAACAAAATTACTGAAACCAAACAGATGTCATCCGAGTTACCTAACTCCCAAAGCTCACGTTAAGCTCTCGACACCAAACGCCTTTGATGGGCTTCGAATCCATACTGATGAGATCAACGAGGTAATTGCGAGAATCACACCAGGAACTCTAACGATTGCGGTGGTAAGTTGGCTATTTTACTCTCGTGCTACGAAAACCCATTCCTAAAATATCTCCTAATGGGCTAATTTTACGTATATAGGTGATGGACTCAATGGATTGGTTCGATCCCACCAAAGAAGATGCATCGAAGCAGGCACGGGCTCTAAATAACTCCCTGAAAATGGGCGGTCGCATCCTACTTCGCTCAGCCTCAATTCAACCTTGGTATATCAAGAATTTCGAAGAAAATGGCTTCACCGCGCGGCGTGTTGGTGCTAGATTCCCTGGCTCGTGCATTGATAGGTGAGTGTTTCGTCAACGACTTGCTGACCCAACGATTTATATTTCCACGTGGCTGTTGATAATGCTAACGGAGGTTAATGACCAGAGTAAATATGTACGCGTCAACGTGGATATGTAAAAAGACTAAGGAGATATCTGCTCCCTATCCCGTCTCATGTACCACCTCACCCTTGACGCTGGAGAGGACGAATTCCTCATCGAGTAGCATGGATGATCTTGAGATTTAGGCCTGGTGGCAGTCTCGAAATTTCGGAAGGTGAAATTTTCATTTATGATTGAGGGAGGGATTCAATATTCTCCCCCGACCGAAAAAACTCGTTTATGGCTTTTGAGGTGGTTTTTTCACTGGACGGAGATTTGACGATTTATTTTTAAATTGCACCGGCTTGACTAGATTGATTTGACCTTTTTTTTAACTGTGATTTTTGGTTTTTTTGTGCAATATGAATGAATCCATTGCATGATACCATCATTTTTTATTGGAGGCAGGTACTTGGTTGCTGATTACCCCTATATGAGCATCCCATTCATGATCGTTCGATTTATTTTCAGACAGCATGTCATTTACTGCCATTACCCTCTGATATTTTAACTTAATTGGTTCTTCAACCCGGGGCATTGCTGAGTGAACTTAATTTGTCCCTACCTCTGAACGGCTCCCAACGCCGATGATGACAATTCTTAGGATAATTGGGGATACGGAGATTACTTAAAGCTGGGGTAAATTTTATACGTGGGATCAGGGATTCGGGAAGAATTGAGTGTATCAAATAATAACATTCCCCTTCCTTTTGGTGTAATATTAAAGAATAGTGGCGCTTACCAGCGGCGGAAGGGGAGGAGTATCCATGTCATAACATTTTAATCTTCCACCCTTAGGCATTCATTACTACCTGCGATATCCCACCGCACCGCTATTTGGAGATTTCCCGTTCAATTGTATCATACTAATGTTGACTTAAATGGAACGGGACTGCGAGGGGGCAGCACTGCCGATGATATCAACCGTAATTAGTTATTTTACTCTTTTTTCGGCTTGTTGCTCCGATTGTCTTGCCAGGTAAGTTTCCCGATAGCCCTTCTCGGCTTCGGCCCCTCAACGGAGCTAGGCAGTTTTACCCTCAGCGGGATCTCTGTTTTTTCCCATTCCAACCATGATATGCCAGCAGGACTTTCTCCATGCGTCCTCCTTACCCAGTCACCAAAATATATCCCAGGTAGCAATAATACGACAATGTCTGCGGTATCAGGGTCAACACATATCACAATAATATGCCCCGCCTTGCCGTGCTACCGCCGTTGAATCGTCCCTCTTTCTAATAAGCATTGCAATGCACTGCCACCTGGGTAGAGGGAAGGTAGAGGGAAGGTATCATCAACTCATTTTTTTGAACGCGGGAAGAAAGACATCGTAAACTGGATCAATTTCAGGTAGGAAAGGCGGACAAGGCAACTAATGGAGTTTTCTTCCTTTTTAATTCTAGCGCAGTTCGGTTTTCCAATCTTTTCTGATTCAATAATTAATTATCCAGCAAGATGCCCTCCCGTTGAGGGTTTGAGGTGGGGTTGGCGGGGTATGAGAGAGAGCATTCTCACGCCATTCGCCACACTACCTGTCCAAGACAGCCAGTGGGGGTTGTATCACGGGCAGTGTTCATTATTGATAAGGGGCGTGGAACAAGGGTGCTCGAAATCCCGCGGCTCACCCTGACTCTTTGTTCAATCTACTGGGGTTTGGGGGTGTGTGTAGCAAATCACTGATCGAGACGAACACTGTCCCTCAACTCACGGCCCAGCTCCGAAACAGGGGCTTTCCCTGGCCAAATCTTCCAAGGTTTGTTCAGAGAGCTTTGTGACGAGAAGGATTCGTGGCGGGCTCGGGAAAAAAAACATGGCTGAACCGTTGAGGTCCCTAGGCATAATCAATCTGATAAGATTAGATTTTCATCACTAGCGGCTCTAGCGCGCTGCCAAGGATCCACTTATCTGATTGATAAGATTGGATCAGGCCCGTGAACGCACGCTATGCTTGACGCTGAGGGCTTGGCCTCCGAGGATTCCCGTATACAAGTCAGATTGGGATCCATGATGCTGCTTGCATGTCCGAGAGCGGAACCCCCTGTAGCCGGGAGATGGGATGATGATGAGTTTGAAATGGCTGATAAAAAGGGCCCGGCCCCCTCGGCCTTCAGTTCCTTTTTTCCCGCCAGTTTGAACGACAGGTTACAGTTACGCCCTACTCTCCCCGCTAGTTACCACGATTGCCAGCTCAACGCTGCCCTATAGTACAATGACAGAGACACAGCCAACCCTCAATGGGCTCGCAGCCAAGATTACCGAACTCTCTGAAACCTTCACCAAATTGCTGCAGGAGAAGAATGTTCCAGAGCCGACTTTCGCAGCAGATAGCCCAACTAGCTATGTTGGCTTGACGGCAGAAAGTTTCCTGATACGACAAAAGCTCTTGGACGCCTTAAATGATATGTGGTACCTGACGCAGGGTCCGAGTGAGAGCATTTTCAATTATGTTCACACTGTTAGAATCCCTGAATGCCATTTCCCTTTAACGCCCACGCAAAATGATTCTAACTTCAATAGGCCATGCCCGATGCGGCCGCTCTCCACACTATGAATTATTTCGATTTTTGGTCAGCTGTACCCGTCGACGGCACTGCTTCATACACCGACATCGCAAAGCATACATCCCTTCCCGAAGATGTTGCTTATCGCCTTTTACAACATGCAATGACACTTAGGATATTCTCAGAGACCGAGCCTGGAAAGCCCTCGTCCCGCGTGCAGCACACGTCCCGGTCTGCTGCACTAGCCCGTTCATCGGGGTTAAAAGCCCTTGTTTCTACAGTCCTGGATGACGCAGGCGCCCCCATGATGGTCATGAACGAAGCGCTAGCAAGACACAGCCGCGGGAAGCCCGCGCTGACCCAAGATATGAACGAAACATCATTCGCTTTGTTCCATCGAAGTGGAATATATGGGAAATATAGCAATTCCTGGGAGTTCCTGGAAAATGACGGTGAGGGGGAGAAAAGAGGTTGGCGAGCTGCGAACTTTGCGGAGTTTATGCGTTACGTGAAAGAAATTTTCCATCTTGAAGAAGTGGTGCTTAAATCCCATGATTGGAAGGCGGCGGGAAAGGCAACTGTGGTAGATGTGAGTTGGTTCTTTCTCGTATTTTACATTGCTAGAATATACTTTATGACGAGGTTTCCGCAGAGGGTAGCTGACATCGACTATTTAGTTGGGTGGTTCCGCTGGCCATGACGCGGTAGTACTAGCACGCAACTTCCCCGACCTCAACATCATAGTCCAGGACCTGCCTAAAGTCAAGCCTGTGTTCGACGCAGAGTTTCCATCGGAGTTCAAGTCACGCGTGTCCTTTGTAGAACACGACTTCTTCCAGCCGCAGCGGGTCCAAGCTGACATTTACATAATCAAATTGATTCTCCACGACTGGCCTGACAATGAGGCAGCGAGGATTTTGCGTGCGTTGGTTCCTGCATTAAAGCCTGGTGCTCGTGTTCTTCTCATCGAATACATTGGCAAACATGATAATGCGGAAGGACCAGCGGTGCCACGCTCGACGCAGCAAATGGGCACCGCAACTGATTTGAGAATGATGGCATTATTCAATGCGAAGGAGCGCGAGGTTGGTGCCTGGAAGGACATTTTCCGTGCTGCAGATGAACGGTTTGATGTTGTCGATGTCAACGCCAATCCGCAGACGTTCTTCGCTGTGGTTGAGGCTGTGTGGCGGGGATAAGAGGGTAGGGAAAACAGTCGCAAGGACTATACTATTGAACAACTTTGGCGCATTGCCACCCTGGTCTCTGGCCTGATGAGTTTCAGATATTTAAATGATAAACATGATGTACTCCATTTCGTTATTGAATTCGTTGTGCCGAATTTAACTGCAAAGATTATTTGAAATATGTATCCAGCGATTTACTAAGTGGTTCCCGGCTGTACCGTATGAAGATGAGAATTCTCAACCCTATACAAATGGAGAACTTTGGGTCGGTTTGAAATTGTGCATCACAACCAGGCCACAATGGCTCCTCCATCCCACTCACACTCTGAAGTCTGGAACTCCACAAGGCAGAAAACCAAAACCGCTGAAGCCTACAGCGTAAGTGCGTAGATGTGGGGGAGGGCTATGATTCGTATGACAAAGCTTAAAGCATTTCATAACTAGGCAAAGAACGAAACGAGAAGAACTAAATAGTTGGCCGAATATTGTCGGCGACCATAACAGGTTTAGCTCCGAAGAACCGTCGCCGACAGTGGTTACATCGCTGCTCCATATTGTTCCTCACAATAACGCATTATGGGGTTATTCCCAGCCACGGCTAAGTTATGATCAACTTGAGGTGTTTTGTTACGGATTGGGGGGACTGGAAGACAAGGGTGTTAACTTATATAAATACGAGTAGCAAACCCATCCCGCCATCAGACAGCATTACACAAGAGTTTTGCCAAAACGGGTGCGCAAGGAATTCAAAAACTCCCATTCCTACCAAACATGGCAACCACTTCACCGACAATCAGAGTGCTTCCAGCACAACTGGAGGATGCTACAGCCCTCGCCAGGGTTGAAGGTGATGCGTTTTCCAACGACCCTGTGACTCTGGCCCTGTTCGGACCATATAACCCTGAAGCATTTACACACCGAGCCAAGGAGCTTGCGGAGGGTATGGCAAAGAAAGACCCGACAACGCATTATATCAAAGCTGTACTGGACGACGGTACGATTGTAGGCTTGGGCATATGGCACTTCTATCTCGACAGGGAGTCGAGCAATGCTGTTAAGAGAGCGGACTTGGACAAGAAGGAATGGGCCCCTGGCGCGAATGTGGATCTGTGTAGGGACTTTTTCAGACAGGTTTATAAGATGCGGGACAGGATGCGTGGGCAGAGGCATGCTTGTAAGTGCCCATTTTTGCTCCGATATCATCTTTCTCCGCGATTTTTCTCCATTCTGCCTTTGAGTCCAATTTTGCGCTTCTGTACACATTTTGTCCCTTTCTCCATTTTATTTCCTGAGGAAATACACGACCTTCTTCTTACAACACAAAAAGTCCTCAGTTGTATCGCGACCGACATCGCCCACCAAGGTCTTGGTGCTGGCTCTGCAATGTTACAATACGGCGTTGACATTGCGGATAAAGAGAATCTTGCGGGGTGGCTGGAGGCAAGCCTGAAGGCTCACAATTTGTATAAGAAGTTTGGATTTGAAGATGTTGACTCATTCACAGTTGAATTAAGCAAGTATAGAGGAAAAGGGGAGAGACCCGTCTTTGGAATGGCCAGGCCTCCGAGGCAGAACTGAGAGCGAAAAATGGATGGAGATCGCCGTTTCGTAAGCGTCTACTGAATAATGCAGGATATTTTGACATTTTGCATTTTGGAACATTGGATATCGAGGGGGTTGTTATTGATGGCAAGCTTTGAATTAACCAAAAAAAGATAGGATCCTTCGCTGTATATATTCAAGCCAAAAATGACACCGGTACGGAAAGGTACCCCTTGAAGTTTCTTCCTTAAGCAAGAGGCTGGTTTATTGCTAATTGTAAAAAGGGGGAGCTCCGACGCTAAGTTAACAACAGATGGGCTAAAAACTCATCTGACCGGAAAGTACGGATCTGTACAGATCTGTAGATAGTACTAGGATTGGAAGACAGTAGCTATCTCTTATCGCACAATTTGGGTGGTCCTTGGGTGGTGACCAGTGATTAGCTTAGCCTCAGTCTTTGTGGCGACTTCTTCGAGACGAGCTTGTCGCCGCAGGTAACGTTTGATAGAGCTTGCAAAGCATGACGACGGCTACAGGTAAAGCCAATCGCCGGGGGCTATGCACCCAACACCAACTACATCAGTTGTAGAGTGTCTAGAATTGGCGCGAACTCCTGTCCTCCAAAAAGCGATAGCACATTCATTATCCACAAAGGGCAGGAGAATTGAACAATGAAAAATCATCCCTGCCGTATCCCCCCCAACACGACAAGACTACTTTTTCCGAGTGACATATTCGGTGGTGATGCTCTCACGTTGGAAGGCTTACAAGTTATCATCCAGCGCACCGAATCGCCTGAGGCCTTGCGTTGAAGCTCCAAAGAAAGAGGGGCTGGAGAAAACCTTGACGTAGGATGAGTTCTGCAAACGGCATTCAAACTTCTCTCAACAAAGCTACCTTCTGCTGCAGCAACTCTCCGAAATTCACAGGCTGGTATAATTGGCAATACTTGCTTGCGATCGCTGAGACACGAGCCTCATGTGCATTTCTATTCTCAGCGGGTTTACTCAGCGGATTGAGCTGGAGAATACCCTCGAGTAGTGTGACTAACTCAATGCGAGGTATTGTAGATATTGGAAATAATTTTGCCTAGAGTAGTTAGTAGCATCAGCTCTTGAGGTTGGGGTTCTTGATGGCTAGAATGGTCTGTAAGTTACCTGGCTATTTTCCATCGATACAAGCTTTCTCCTTTGTTCACGTTTCCTTGGCGGAACATGCAATGATCAATCTGATCCAGAACAGCTCTAGTCGGACACTGACCGGACACATTGCTAGAGCTTTGTACAGAGAACCCCGCATCAGAATTCCAGTCGCAGCTTGTCAAACAAAACCTCTCCAAGGTTGGCGGTTGAGCCCCTGGGCGGAGAGGAAGCACTAGTCCTATTTAGGAAAGGCTCCCAATTTTGCCAGAAATATCACCGCGCGCAATCCGTCGCCGACGTCAAGGATAGTACTGCAACCCCCGAATAATGAATAAATTATTACTGGTCGTTGGCGGAAGGAGAGTTGGAGGCGCTGAGCGTGTGGCGCGCCAATAGTAATCGAAGCTCCCGAAAGGTAGAAGGCTCGAATATATCCCCCACCTCCCATCACCACAGCGGAGGAGCGCAGCCATCACCAATTTGTATACCTTACCCATCTGGTCAATATGAAACGAAATTACGAGGTGATTTGTCCAATCTATATGTTACGACCGATAATCTAACACTTTGATATAGAATGCTCTCAAACTCTTGGACATGCGACGGCGCCATTGCCGCCCGACAGTTCCTGCGACACCCCAAGCCACGCAAGATGCGGCCTTACCGAGCAGGAATAGCGTTCTGAGAGGCGCACCCAGCCTAGCTGGAATGTCCGAGTGGTTGCGGATATTAGGTCACTCGGTAAGAAATGGTGTCTGGCATGCAGTTGTGATGCTCTGCGCGTGTTCTTACCAGTCCGGTGGTTCAGGACCGCGATCTTGAAAAGTTAAACATAGTCCATATTGCCGGGACTAAGGG
The DNA here is from genome assembly GCA_003206725.1 of Blastomyces emzantsi. NCBI lineage: Eukaryota > Fungi > Ascomycota > Eurotiomycetes > Onygenales > Ajellomycetaceae > Blastomyces > Blastomyces emzantsi. Next base: position 32,005 of record QGQJ01000101.1, read on the forward strand.
GAAAGGCAGCACCTGCGCTTTCACTCGCTCTTTTTTACATGTGCATGGTTTGAGGACGGGATTCCCAAGCCGGATCGGGTTATATACATCCCCTCATTTGAGATGTATCAGGGAGAGAATACAGATTGACAATCAGCCCATAACGGAGGATATGTTCGCGCGATATTTCTTCGAGGTGTGGGAAAAGTTAGTATCTGAAGAAATAGACAGGTTGCCACGTTATCTGCAACTTCTGGCTTTATTGGCCTTCCACACATTTGTCAAGGAAAAAGTCGACGCAGCAATATTCGAGACACACCATGGCGGGGAGTATGATGCCACAAATGTAATACCGAAACCTATTGTAACGGGGGTCACATCGCTTGGTATGGACCATATTTCACAGCTGGGACCTACAATTGAGGACATTGCTTGGCATAAGGCTGGAATTTTCAAAACTGGCACGCCTGCATTCTCTGTAATACAGGAGGATGGTCCCCGTGCCGTTTTGAGCAAACGTGCTGCAGAGAAAGGGGTTGATCTGTCCTTCGTCTCAACCAATGATGCCCTTTTTGACGGCGGTGGAGTGCTCAAGATTCCAGTTCAGCGACTGAATTGTTCTCTTGCCCTTGAAATAGTGAGAGCCTTTTTGAAGCTCAAGGCTTCCGATGACACCCTTGATGTGGAGGACATCTTCAGTGGTATCAAGACTTTCTCATGGGCTGGGAGATTCGAAGTGATCGAAGACGGAACATCGCGATGGTTACTGGATGGAGCGCACAACATGATGAGCCTGGAACAGGTGGCGGAATGGTTTTCAAATACTACCAATGCTCCCGATATCCAAACAACGTAAGCAGAATTATCCTTTCTTTCCATCTAAAGCGCCAGGCAGCTGAGCTAACACGACCCCAACGTATGGTTTAGGTTCCGCATTCTTATCTTCAGCCACTTTTCAGAAGACCGCGACGGAGCAGCTCTTGTGGAATGTTTGGCACATTCCCTCTCCAAATACAATGCTGCGCCAGATTGTGTTATCTTCACGACCTACCAGGAGAGTAAGGGCGGGTCCACAAGAATAGGTAAGTCAGTCGAGATTGCATCATCGCCATTGTTGGAGGTAATAAATGCCGACTAACCTTTTCCGACTTTTTTTCTCCTTTACTTTTCAGGCCGCACTGCTAAATTAGCCGAGACATCCGTTCCTGAATTTTGCGATTTATATTCTTCAATCTGGCAGGGACTTAGCCCCCAGGCTGTAGTTTCATGTGAGTCTACCATCGAGGGCGCAATTAAGTTTGCAAAACAGATAGGTGCTCTACAGGGAGGGATGGACGTGCTTGTAACTGGGAGCCTACATTTGGTTGGAGGGGCTCTTAACATTTTACGGCCGCAAGATTAGCTTGAAGCTACTTGCAACTCTTTCTATGGATCAGGATACATATAACCAGGAAGATATGCGGGTTCATATTTCTCAGATAATAAATTTCCCTATCGCTTGTATTCGGAAAAATATTTTCCAGTTTCGAAATTTGATTCAGCAAAATTTAATGCATGGATCATTGTAATTGGTGTGTGAGACGAAAAGGACAAAAGGAGGGCATTGGACATGGGGATTTACATATTGAACGCGTTAAGACGTCCAATATCACACAATGCATGGCCGTATAGCTAAAGCCAACGCTGAAAGCTCCCTAGTGGGGTTAACTCTAGTCTAGGTGATATCTGGTGTTGAATAACCGGTCCGCAAATTCATGAGATGAAGCAAACAACAATATCAACAATAAACAAAGGAAGCAACCAACTGCTAAGCGATCAGCTAATCCCCATATTCATCCACAATCCATTGGCAAAATCCCTCCCACGACTCCTGCCAACATTTAATCCTTGCAGCACGGATCCCACTCCCATTGGCACCATGCTCAATATCCCGCAGCCACTCTTCCTCAGTCTGATCTTCATATATGCCCCAGCGAACACTATTCTCTGCCAGCGATCCCAGCCCAGCTAGACCGAGATTTTCCCACCCTTGTAGCGCTGACCAAAAGTCATGAGACATGCCAGATGTACCCTGGCCCAGGGGGGCAGGGTCATCGTTGCTGAGTGACGCCGGGATACCCCGAGCCAGCAGCGCGGGAAGCGGGTGAGCCAAGACCGTTGCCGTCAATCTCAGCACTTCATTTGAGATCGGGCATGATTCGATGAGTATTTTCTTCTCCTTGACCATGTCGATCAATGCGGGGTGTTTGTATAGCGAGAAGCCGTGCCCGATGCGTCTGGTCCCGAGCAGGATGGCGTCGTAGAGATTATCATCTGTGCTATCGCCATCGCCCAGGCACTCGCCCGCATGGAAAAAGAAGGGGATCTCCAACTTTTCTTCGATGCATTTTTGCCGGAACCATAGCAACTCCGGGGTCAGGTCTTTGAGGGTGCGTCCCATGTCTTCTTGGCCCACAACGTCGAAGCCGGCGATTAAATGGGGATGCGTCTTTTTGGCACGAATGCAGTTTTGCATATCTTGTGTGAGGGAGCGCATGGAGTTAGTTAATCGCCTGCAGCCCGTAGAATTTAGCAGAGCCTACAAAACGTACTTTTAATAACATGCTCCGTGCCCATCAAACGGAATGCAGTCCAGATAATGCGTGCTCCCCAAAAATTCTCGCCCTGCTTCGTCGCCTTGAACTTCTCGATCTCCTCGCCGATGACACGCACCATCTCGTTGAAATCTCCACAAGGAACATCCTCATTTTCGCGTCGGTATGGAGTCATAAACATATCTCTCAACTCCACCCACTGGACCCCATCATTCGCGATCGTCTCGAGTAATTTCTGTATGAAACCACGTAAAATGGGCTCGTAATATATGATCGAGTCCAAAATAATAAACGCAGACGCAAACTTCCTCCAGATAGCATCTACACCAAGATGATGCTCGATGGAGTCCTTCGCGATAATCGACGTCCGATCTTTTAGCCACGAGATAAATCCCACCCGACCTCCATCTGGGAAACTATCCGCAGCAACTTTGGCTTCGATCAACGCACCAGGCTGGTATCCGGACGTCCAGACTGATGCAGACTCTTTCGGTGCAACACTCGAGTAAGTAAACTGCACCCCGGCAGTGCGACGATTACGCTCAGTATCCAGTGGCAGCGGCGAATAAAAGTACATGCCCGGTGTCGCCAGCGTCTTCTCATAGATCCAGCCCAGATCCACCATGGCTGCCATATGGCAATGAAGAAGAGCACCCTTGGGCATCCGGCAGGCGATTTTCCATAGCTTCGTTGACTCCATGCGCGCCTTTGCCAATATGAACGTCATCCCGGGATACAGCTCTTCATCATCCTCATCGCCCTGTGCTTGGCGCCATATCGCGTTCTGTTCTTCTCGCCGGATGCGATGAACGATGTCGCAGGCCTTTTGGGCTGTTGGCGATAGGGAGCGGCGGAAATCGGCATCTGTAGCGTTACGTATTTTCAAATGTTAGAACAATCGGGAGGGATGCCATCCGGTTTGCTTTTAAAAGGCCAAAAAAAAAAAAAAGATCTACAAAAGGGATTTTGGGCAAATATGTAGTAGTAGCTAGCTGACCGCTGCGGCTTCCTCTTTCCTGTAACATCAGCGCCTGGCGGTTCTGGAGGTGATTTGAGACAGCGGAGCTGACATCGTCAGGAATGCAGGATGGGATATTGCTCCCCATGCTGAATGATGGACAGTGCAAATTCGAGGTTAAAAGGTCTCGTGTGTCGCTATTGTGGTTTCGATTGGCCTGCGATGGTAAAAAAGCTATAGTTGAGGATACGACAGTTGGATTTTCAGAGCGTATGAAACAGCGGCGCAAAACCGATCACGGACACTTCCATTCACTCACGATGCAGTGTCTCAGTAATCAGTAAGATGCCGTCCGAGGAAAGGAGTCAGTCGATGAGGGCACAGGCGGCCGTTTATAAAGAATACAACATCGGGGAGCTCCCCATCTATGGGGATCGGTTTGTATGTAGGCTCTGACGCTTGCGGCTTATCCCTCATTGGGTCACCGCACGTATCCGGGATTTCCAGTTTGGTTGCCCGATCATCCACATTGTTATCCCTCTGATTGGTGGTCATCGTCGGCAAGGGAGGTTCAGCACAGGGGGACTTTCGTTCTGCGGGGTTACATTTTGGATTTTGGCTGAGGTGGTGAGACGTGAGGATGGTGAACGGGGCGGGTTTCAGCTCTACACCTACTAAATACCCCGCTATAGCTAAACCCCGCCTACCTTGTAAGCTATGTACAGTACAGAGCAACAGCGAGGAGCTATCGTGGATCATTTTTGATATAAAGATATGTGTCTTGCTATTTGTAGTTTTTTGCCAATGGTCGAGAGAAATTGCAAATACTAATGTTAGCTACTATATTTGGAAAACGTTCCAATTGGCGAAACAAAGTTCCAAAATCACCGCAGCTCGTCGACTGCAGTCAACCAACCCGATGTTTGCTACTCGAATGCTCTGGGGAATAGAGTTGAAGCCTTATTTCGAATCAAAACCGCTGTCGTCATCCGACTTGCCTCAAACCCCCAGGTTTTGCCTCCACGCCCTTGATTAGCTTTCCCAAGATGCGCCAGGGTTTGGTCCTCGGATCTACAACCCATTGCCATTGCAATTGCCGGCGGTAGGTGGGAGGAGTAAGCTTTGAAAGTAGCTCCGATTGACGTCCAAGAATACCAGCAATTCCAACAAACCCAGGAAGTCAAATGCCCAAGACAATAACCTATGACCTCACAAGCCCTACCTGATGGCTGGTGGAAGGTGGAACTGGGGGGTAAGGGGGGCGAAATGGGAGCGGAGGGAATTGAACATATAAGGAGCTGCCGTGCCCATCCGGGCAGTTGAGGGAATAGAGAACGAACTAGCAACCCTAAGTCACATATATACAGGCATATTTTATTTCCAAATAAACCCCCAGCAATCCCATTCGCAATCATGTCCGGAATCGGAGATACCTGGAACACAGCTCGCCGCGCACAGCAGGCAGCATCACAGAACAACCCGTTGCAGTCCACTCAGGGTACACAGCAGGGCGGCATACAGGGCATGCAGGGCTCCCAGGGAATTGGCCAGGGCAATATGCCCCCCTCTAGCACTTACGGCACGCAGTCCACTGAGGGCTACGGTGCTGCTGGTCAACAATATGGCCAACCCACAATGGGCCGTAGCACCCAGCCGATGTCTTCTCAGATGGGTCAGGGCCAGCAGGGAGCTCAGGGTTTGGGAGGCCAGGGAACCCGCGAACAGGGCTTAGGAAACCAGAACATCGGGAACCAGGGAATAGGATCCCAGGGGGCGGAGTCTGAGGGATGGCGGGGTCAGCCTGCGGAAGGACCAGGGACGAAACGCGGCTCACAGTCCTCAGAGGCTTCCGATTATAGCCAGGCATCCCAGGAGTCTCACGGAGACAAGTCAGGTAAAATCCCCCCTGTTTTTTGAATCCCGCATGTTGTCGTCATGGCGTTAAAACATCACTGCTGACTGGAAATAGGCGGCGGTGGTCTCCTCCAGAAAGCTAAGGATAAGTTGTCTGGCGTCCACTAGGTTGGAATCTGGCGAATTGGGAGGTGGATTGGATATGCTGGAAATTAAAAGTACTTGCAAGTTGGATAGTGGAGGAATGGATTTTATATTGTTGGATATTTGTTAGTCCCCTTTTGTATGCTAATTATCGTTAGTAATAGTGGTAACGCATAACTTGCTCTATCACACCTTCAAAAAAAACCAAAAATAAACAAAAATAAACATAAAAAACTCTGCTAGTGACAACAATGTGAGCAAGTCTGTTCCCAAAAAAGGTCAGACAAGTCTCCTGCGTGGGGCCTCGACGTTTCGTAATGTTCGTTCCTTCTGTAGGTATATTGTTGACCTAATTTAGACAGTATGATATGTACGACAGTGTCTGGCTGCCAAAATATATATATATATATATATATACAAATACAAAAAAGCGAATACGACGCGGATTTATTCATTCGACCACTCAGGCTTCTTCTTCTCAGCGAATGCGGTCATTCCTGCAAGTTGTTCGTTAGCAATTGAAATATAAGGGTACAAGGGTATAAGGGGGATTCAAGGGCTTAAAAGATTCATACCGATTTTCTGATCCTTGCTGCCGAACAGCCCGTGGAACAGCCGTCTTTCATAGTCCACACCTTCCTTCAGGGACAATTCCTGACTCTTGTTAACGACCTCCTTCGCAGCGACGACTGCTACACGACTGTAGCTGGCAATGACGCTAGCGGTCTCGACCGCAGCCTCAACCAATTCATCTTTACCCCCATCGATGACCCGGGCAGCCAGACCCCACTCACCAGCTTCCTTACCACTGAAGTTCTTCCCGGTCAGAATGAGCTCCATAGCTCTGCTCTTTCCAATGGCTCTTGTGAGACGTTGAGAACCACCAGCACCGGGAATAGTTCCAAGTTTGATCTCCGGCTGGCCGAATGTTGCCTTGGAGGTGCAGTAAATGATATCGCACATCATGGCAAGCTCGCATCCGCCTCCAAGAGCATATCCGGACACAGCTGCGATGACAGGAGTACGGATTGTATTTGCAAGGTGGGACCAGGGGGCAATGAAGTTGTTCGAGTATGCAGATGAGAAAGTGAGAGATGCCATCTCTTTGATATCCGCGCCAGCTATGATCTATGTCAGCATTTGACAGTTCGAATGATATTCTAGAAGGGCTGGGCTGAATTACCCGCGAAAGCCTTTTCACTACCGGTAAGCACAATGGCACCGATGTCCTTGTCCTCGTCATACTTGGTAAGAGCGTCGTTTAGCTCACGGAAAAGCGGGCTGGAAAGAGCGTTGAGAGCCTTTGGTCTGTTCAGGGTGACTATATCAGGTTTATGTTGGTAAGCTGGGGTGTGCCGATGCCATAGTCCCACAATCGAATCAAAACTACTTCAATTTGGGACGAGAGATGTGTCTGAGAATATTGCGAATACATACTGAGGCCAACACCTGGTTTCGGGGTTGAGACGAGGATATGTTCGTAGGCTGGAGAAGCTGTGGAATAGAGCCGGCTGCTCCTCAGACATGATGTCAACGGCACCGCAGCTGTGCGAGCAACTAGCCGCTCGCATCGTCTAGCAAACATTTTAGATACTCTGGAGGGCAGCAATTGTATAGCGGTGTACAATTGGATAATGCAGTTAAAGAAACAATTGGGATACCAGGGCCGGCTTGTCTACTCTTTTGCTGCGGCTGTGATGGATGTGGTTGTTGTCGTCGTTGTTGTATATCTTGTTTCCTTCCGCCGAACGAGCTAACGCCGAGCCGCCGGGAGTCTTGCTGCGATTTCCCGAGGCCAGCCGATAAGCTGATCACGTGAGAAAGAATAACACTAACCTGATATGGACATGATTATTCAGCGAATTGTGGCTGGTGCATGTGGCAATGCATCCAAATTTCAGCCACGTCTGTTTATCGTTCGGACCAGATATTCGAAGATAATTCAAACAACGGCAATCTCAGAACATTTCAGTTCAGCACTCCTCGCTTTGAAAGACCCCCCCTTCTTCCTGCGCGCATTCGTGACAACTGCCCTGATCTGTGCCGGATATCTCTTCTTCGGCGGATTTGTGCGGATATTTTCTCTTGATTTGATTCCTCTTGTGTTCCTTTTGCGCCATGGATGTCCCAGACCCTGACCAGACGCCCTTTGCGGCCGTGACGACGCATACCTCAAGACTTACCCGGGTATGTGGTTTTCCAGTCTATTAATTCAGGATAGGATTTTGAATCCCGGTGTCTAAGGATTTTGAATCCCGGTGTCTACCTTTAATTTTATATAACCAAGCTAATATTGATGTTTTGTCGTGATATAGCAATACCAAGCGTACCTCGATGCCGCAACTCCTTACACCGCATACCGATGGATAGGAACCGGAGTTCTGCTTATTATCTTCTTTTTGAGAATTGTCATGGCGCAGGGCTGGTATATCGGTACTTATTCTCCCCCTCGCTTGCGCGACGACGCCCTTCTCTCCTGAATTACACATGGAATCAATTTTAAAATTAATATCGCATCGCCATGCAGTCGCCTACACCCTGGGAATCTATCTCCTCAACCTCTTCCTTGCCTTCCTACAACCCAAGTTCGACCCATCTCTCACGCAGGATGAGGGCCTAGAGGATGGCGAGAGCTCTCTTCCCACAAAACAAGACGACGAGTTCCGCCCTTTTATTCGAAGACTCCCTGAGTTCAAATTTTGGCACTCGGCCACTAGGGCAATTACCATCGGGTTCCTCTGCTCCTGGTCGGAAATTTTCAATATTCCGGTCTTCTGGCCCGTCTTGGTGGTGTACTGGTTGCTACTATTTTCCCTCACGAGTACGTTATTAACTAAGCTCCCTTCTATTTCCTTCGTGTTGGACCCATATGTCAAAATTTCTGCATACTAAGATTTTACTGCCTAGTGCGACGACAAATACAACACATGATTAAATACCGCTACGTTCCCTTCACGTTCGGGAAAACGAGATACGGCCGGAGCTAAAAGGGAGACAAAATCCACCTTGTTTTTTCGCCTTACGATCCCCAGCACGAAATACAATGGACGTCCTTCCCCGTCGCCTCCCTCTGCCGTACGATCTATTCTTAACTTGCCAGCCCATGCAGGTATACCAATTTGTTGATCATTGGAATTGAAAATGAAACGGAATGCCACCTTGCGCATGGCACATGTATGGTAATATATATATATATATATATGGTAT
>QGQJ01001007.1:0-28994 GCA_003206725.1 Blastomyces emzantsi
TTTTTTTTTTTCCTTCCCCTCCCACATTTTTTCCTTTCAACAGCACCTTATTTCCTATTTATAGTTATGCATATACCCCGCACAGCCCCACAGGTGGTAAAGTTATCCAAAAATATTTTTTTTTAAAAAAAAAAAAAAAAAAAAAAAATAAGAAGAAGAACAACACGTAAGGGTTAATAAATGGTTAAACCAAAAGACAATTCGGGTTTAAAGAAAAAGATACCGAGTCTCACGACGGTGGCATCTCCGCTTGTTCGGGAACGGGAGATTTCAACTTTCCCTTTTCAATGGCGAGGCGCACATTGTCGATCGCCCATTCTTCCATGGCAGTTTGGGTCTATTAGAAACAAATTGAGTTAGTAACCGCGGCCCGCTGGTGTGGAGGAGCCCAGAATTTCGGTAACGTACCTCGACGGTGTAGGTGCCCATATGCGGCACAAGCATGACACTCGGGTTGCGCAAGAGGCCCGGGTGCACGTTGGGCTCGTCCTCGAACACATCTAGGCCGACGGAGAGCACTTTGCCACTGTCCAGCGCTTGGACCATGGCATCTTCATCGATGACGGCGCCGCGGGCGGTGTTGACGACCACGACGCCTTGTTTCATTTTGGCGAATTCGGCGTGGCTGATTATGTGGCGGGTTGTTTTCTGGAGAAGAATTAGCAAAAGAGGAAGAACCGGGAGAAATGTGTGCATGTGTGTCTGTCAAAGAAGGGGGGGAATAAAATATGGTTGATATTGTTGGGAAGCAATCGGGGCGCAAAGGGCGGTTGGAATTCAACCTAACAAGAGGGAAAGGAAAGGAAAGGAAGGGAAAATAAAATAAACGTACATTCAATGGTAAATTCAAACTGATCACATCGCTCCTTCCCAATAATTCATCAAAGGATACATACTCCGCGCCGTCGGCAAGCTCATCACTCAATTTTCTGCGGTTATGGTAGATAATCTTCATTCCGAAGGCTTCAGCCTTCTTTTTCAAATTCCGGCCGATCCCTCCCATGCCCAGGATTCCGAGAATTTTCCCTTGCGGATCATGGCCTAGCTTTGGGGCTGGTTGGCCTTTCCATTTCCCTTCTCGCAGGGCCAACATGCTTGTGTTGAAGTTGCGCAGGGCTCCAATTATCAGGAACATGTTTACGTCTGCGGTTGCGTCGTCGACTGCTGTTGGAACATTGGAGACCAGTAAAGGTGGCGCGCGCGCGCTGCAGGCATGAACGTCGATTTGATCATATCCAGCCCCTGGGAGATATTGGATTGTCAATACGGTAGGGAACATGCACGAATATTGCAAAAGTGATGAAATGCGCAGAACATACCGCAATGTGCAATATATTTCAGCGACTTCGGCAGCACATTGACCAATTCCTCATCAATAAGGCCTGTGATGCTTGACGACCCAAAAGTCCGATAAGCCACGAGGACGCCATCGAGCTTGCCGCTGCGGCATTCCTGGATGAACTGCGCACGATTGGTAGCCTTTGTCTCGACGAGTTCTGCAATATCTGCCAGACTTGCCCAGGTCGAATGGGCACTTTGCAGTGATAAACATAAAAGCAGAACAAATCAGCATAGCCCCAAAGAAACACATACACGGCGACATGTAACATGTGGCAAAATCCTAGGTCTCAGAAGGCAGAGGCCTTGGATTTGAAAACGAGGATTGGTAAATGAGAGGAACAATGGCGACGCAATTAAGGTAAAGTATACCATCATGAATATGTCTAACAACGCAATTCGGTGCAAAATACAGACATTGATAACGCCAATTGTCCATCATTGAGAGTGGGAGGAGGGGCCGCAAATAAAGGGAGGATGGGCCGCAAAGACTCACTGGTCTATCTCGCCCAGAAGCAGCGCCTTGGGCTTGCTGCTGGAACCCATAATACCAAATTGCGTACTTGGAGCTTGCTTCTATCTTCCATCTGTTAGCAATTGTCCATCGTAGTATGAACATAGCGATGTTATGTTGTGAGGAGAAAGAGAAATTAAACGCACACGTCTCGTATAGTAGCGATGCAAGTTCAACAATTGGGCTTGACACCCGGGTAAATCCGCAGCCGGCGGCAATTATATATAAATATGGAAGCAGGATCTAGTGGAATTGGGCTGTGTATGGTCGAGGCATAGGTTTTTAGAAGAGATGTCCGGAGAGCAGCGTAGGGTAAAAGGAATCTTTATAAATTTTATACAAGTGACAACGTTTCGTATCGAATTCGGCTATGGGGACTCGGGACGAAATATGTGCTTTGTAAAAAAAATAAAAATAAAATAAAAAAGCAAAAACGTGCAAAGACCTGGGATGAGACCGAGTTAATTCTTTTCTTGCAGATGGGTCTCGGGCAATTAGATCACGATCCGGCATGAAATAAGTAACTATAATGTAACTCAAGGTTGGCCGGAAGATCAATTGGAAAAGCGAAAAACCTCCTATAATAAACAGATCCAACAGGTTGCGGCGATTCAGCCGGTGGTGCAAAACTCACTTATATCCACCATTCCCCACATTGCACATTATTGGCGGGGAATAAGAGCGGAATTGGATGGCATCCACATAAATATCATGGCATTGCCTTGTAGTGGTGGATCAAGGTACAGTGTGATTATTTATCCGCGCCGGGGGGGGGGGATTTCTGTTGGCGGGACACACCCGAAGAAGTCTTATTCTTACGTATCAGAGTGATTCCGTGTTATTTCTAAATGCTCATCGCTATGCATGGTATGGGCTAGTTAATTTTTTAGGCAAGGGAAAAAGGCGGTTATTGGTACGGCGTAAATAACTAGGCATTAAGCAGTGCGGGGGACCTACACTACTACTCGGCCGAGCATGAGGACTTTTTAAATGAAAGAATGACTCGGCATTGCGAATGAAAATGGAGATGTCATAAGAAATAAGAAATGAGATGATACCGTCCGAATTTACGAGCGGGATGGTTGTCGGCATGAAAAATATAAAAAGATCGATATATCTGACCTGTATGATATCCCGAATTAACCATATCATATCCGAATAGCCAGAGTAGAATAAAATACTATCGCAAAGCCCTTTTTGGCCCCCTGCCAACTCCCGTCGCCTAATGCACAGTAAATAATACAAGGAAAGTCAAAAACTGAACAGACGGAGAAAGAAAGAAAACGCTATCCCAAGTATAACAATCCAAATCTTTCACTCCTCCGTCAACACCCTTGTCCAATCAAACTTCCTCCATCGTTTCCTAAACCCATCAACTCTCCCATCACTTCCCTTCCGCCACCGCCCTTGCCGCTTAATCACATCCGGCTCCAGATCCAACATGCCCCCTATAACCTCCCGGGCAAACAAATCCCCACGCGGCCACCGATTGGCATCCTCAACAATATGGCCCAGCCCGCCATCCAACTCAAACCACACGTGAAAATACGGCATCTCCTTCGCGATGGTGCGGCGGAATGCTAGCTTCCCCATCCCCGCGCGCGCTTGTGCCAGCGTGTCGATCAGCTTTTTATGCTGCGTCCACTCCTCGTCGGCGGCGAGGATGGCTTCCTTGAAGAAGGCTGGCGAGGTCTCGCCAAGACTGTACGGGAGAGGAACGACCTCCATGGCGGCGTGTCGGTGACGCTGCGGCTGTGCTGCGTTCTCATAGAAGATTACATCACGCCCTTGGTCGTGATACATGCGCGTCAGGCTCTTCATGAAGTTTCGGATCTCTTCCCATTCATCGTCGTCGCATTCGAGGAGGTTGCTCCGGTGTTGGATCGGAACGATGCAGGTACTTCCTTCGCTGAGCTCCGGCTCCGTAGGGAGAGTGAGATATACTCTGGTTGCCAATGACACGACAGGCGCAAGGGGAGGAGTTTCTGTGTCTTCGTGGTAGCAGAGTGGGCAGCTATCGAGGATGCGGTTCATCTTTTGGAATTCATTGATCGCTATATTTTTGAGGTTAATATCTGATTTTTGCACGCGTTTAGCCAGCTTCGCGGCATTTTCGTCCATGTACTCGAGGTCGTTCTAGAAAGTAAAAAGTAGGAGGATTAGAACTCACATATCGGTTTTAAGAAGAAGGAAGCGTGGGACATGATGAAATACTCACATCGAATTTTGCATCTTTAGCAATCCTCTCGGCAAACCGCTGTCCCTCTCCTCCGGCTTGGCCACGAGTCCTACGCTCTTCTCGCACCATATCCTCAATGGTCATGTCTTCATTTTCCTCTACTTGACCTCTTTCCTTTCCTCTCTTATTCTCAACTGCCCTAACTTCGGGCCTTTCACCTCCGGCGAGCAACCTGTTTTCCATAACACCAAGGACCACCACTTCGGGATTTTTTCGATTCGCCATAGATTCCACTGCAGCGTTATATTCAGCCTCGAGTTCTGCCGCATTCGGCGCCTTCCGTAGCTTTGCTTTCATCATCTGCGCTTTGAGCCTATTTAGATCCGTAGAATCGAGCTGTTTCGTCTGCTGTGGAACTATAGGCTTGGGTTCAACAGATTTCCCTGAGTGCAACTGTAGATCACTTGACTCCCCCTCGCCCCTCCGGACATCTCTTTCCTCTTTCTCCCTCAAACCACTCTCCATCTTTCTCTCTTGGTAAAGTTCTCCACTAGGTTTATCCTTACCAACATAGCCCTCACCATAAGTCTGCCTTCTCTCCAGTTCAATCTCCTCCTCCCTCGCATCATCGAAAGAACGTAGATCTCCAAACCGCTCAATAGCAATATCCTCAATCCTTGCCCCCGTCTCTTTTGCCTGTCTATATACAGCTTTCAGCTTCGTCATCCGCCATTGAGAGCCAGCATCGCCAATTATATAGTCCACCTCATGTTTAACCGGCTCCTCCATCCCTCGTTTATCAGCCTCAGCCTCCTCCTCTTCATTAATATCATGTAAATGACGATTAAGCTCCCTCTCATGTAATTTAAGTTCGTGATCCACCTGGAGCATCCGCTTCGCGGGAGATTCCTGCCGTTGAGGCTTGGGCCGTTGAACGTAGTCTATATCCAGTGCGGAGGGAGTTTCCATCCACGAATCGCGCTGGAGTTCTGTACGCTCCTCTTTATGAACTGGGGGTGGAGCGGTATCTGATGCTGTTAGATCGGGCTTTTCGTCCTTCCCGCTCTCCTCGCGCCTTGATCGGCGTTTATGCGGACGCTCGCGATCCTCGCCACCGTTACTGCTGGAGTGGTGGGAGCGCTTGTGTCTGTGTCTGCCTTCATCTTCGTTCTGGGAATTACTGCGTCGGGAGGAGGCATGGTGACGGTTGTGGTGACGGCTATGGTGGTTGGAGGAGTGCCTATCTCTGTCTCTGTCTCTTTCTCGATCTCTGTCTTCGTCCCTGTCCCTGTCCCTGTCCCGACCTCTATCTTTGTCTCTAGATCTGTGTCTGTCGCGGTCCCTGTCCCGATCCCGGTGCTTCTCTCGATGTTTTCCCTTGCTTTTCTCGCGCTCCCTGTCCCTCTGACTTGCAGCCAGCTCCTTTTCGAAATCCTCCAAAGTCATATTCTTTTATTTCCTTCTCTCTAGCTGGTCCAAATCGTGTGGGTGGTTGGTATTTTGAAAAGTTGATCGAGGTTTGTTTCCTCGCAGCAAAAAAGAGGCTGGGCTGTCCTGAGCTCCCAAACATGACGTTGCTCCATTTTTAAGATTCGGGACTTGGCTCAATTTCTCCCCGCAACAAAAAGCAACCACTTTTTTTTTTTTAATCTTCATCATAACCACCAACGCTCGATTCTTATTTCTTCACCAATACAAATTCGATACTATTACACTGTCACACTATTCTACGCTTATATCAACATCAATAATCTGCTGAGGAAAGACCGCGACCAACATGGCGCCCCCCGTCGCCGTCGTCTGCGTCGGCATGGCTGGTGAGAGTCAACTCCCCCTTCAGAGCAATAGAAATACTCAAGCCTCCCATAACAGACTCCGCGTATTATACTAACTATAATGAATCCCCAGGGTCCGGCAAGACGACCTTTATGCAGCGTATCAACTCACATCTACACTCCAAACATAAAACCCCCTACGTCCTCAACCTCGATCCAGCCGTCCACTCCGTCCCCTTTGAAAGTAATATTGACATCCGCGATTCGATAAACTACAAAGAAGTCATGAAACAATACAATCTAGGCCCCAACGGCGGTATCCTCACCTCACTTAACCTATTCGCTACAAAAATTGACCAGATAATATCGATATTGGAGAAGCGCACCCTTCACCCACCTCCCAGCCCCGATTCTAACCCTGAGACCGATCCTTCAAAACCAAGCCAGACGCCACGAAAAGCCATTGAACATATCCTCGTTGACACACCAGGCCAGATTGAGGTGTTTGTCTGGAGCGCGTCGGGGAGTATTTTACTAGAGACGTTAGCGTCTTCGTTCCCGACGGTTATTGCATATGTGATCGATACCCCACGAACGAGCTCGACAAGTACATTTATGAGCAATATGCTGTACGCCTGCAGTATACTGTACAAGACAAAATTGCCTATGATTCTCGTCTTCAACAAAACGGACGTGCAGGACGCGGAGTTTGCCAAGGAGTGGATGTCGGATTTCGAAACTTTTCAGGCGGCGCTGCGTGAGGAGGAGGAGGCTGGCGCGTTTGGCGGGGCTGAAGGAGGTGTGGGAGGCATGGGAGGGGGAAGTGGTTATATGGGTTCCTTTTTAAATAGCATGAGTCTGATGCTGGAGGAGTTTTATCGACATCTGAGTGTGGTTGGAGTCAGTGCTATGACGGGTGATGGGGTTGATGAGTTCTTTGAGGCGGTGGAGGAGAAGCGAAAGGAGTTTGAGCGGGATTATAAACCTGAATTGGACAGGAAGAGGAAGGAGAGGGAGGCGGCGAAGGAGGATAGGAGGGAGGTTGAGCTGGGGAAATTGCTGAGGGATATAAATGTATCTGGTTCTGGGGGGCGTGAAGGCGAGGGTGGGAAGAAGCAAAGAGGGGAGCCGGAGACTGTTTCTGAAGCGGAAGATGATGAGGATTCGGATGAGTATGAGGATGTGAAACCTGGTGAAGATGATGTTGATCGAGGGGACGATGACGGGCTTGAGGAGAGATATAAGCATGCTCTGGAAGAATCGGGCCCAGGTCCATCAGATCAGGAGCAGAGCACTGCAAGATATCTACGCTCAAGTAATATTGGATGATAGGGGGGTTTTGGATTTGAATTATTTGACACCGTACTCTCTTAATGGGTTCCCCTGGCACCCTCTTCATCTGCAACTCGCATGTCTCTTTCATGATCCTATATTTTCAAGCAGGATTGATTGATATGTTCACTCCCCCTTCCAAACTGGAAGATAAAAGCAACAGTTAGCGTTGAATTTAACTAATGACTATGGGCTGGTGTAAAGAAAAGATTAGCAATAGAACCGATAGCATTGATCTCTATTTCTTCGCAATGTTCTTTCATGTGGTTTTTATTTATTTATTTATTTTTATTTTTTTTTCCGGAGAGGAATTCCCCACCCCCCGCCATGTTCAAGTTCCAGAAGCTCTGAGAATTAGCTAGATGTAGTCCGTACTGGAATTGTAGCTCATTTTAGATATAAAGAGATAGATATACAATTGAATTCTCCTTTCCTTCAAGCTGCGTCCTTCGTATGTGGCTTACTATCTTAATTATTTTAAGTACGATCGTAGCTCTTCTGTCGCTAAATATATCGCATTCCTCCCTCCCATGTTGGCTCCATGTTGGTCAACATACATGATGTCATCGTGTACTTGGCACAACCAAGCTCTCGCAGCTCTTGTTTGATTCCGGCCTCATCCCCAACCACCACTTTGAGCTTGTATACAGACACCACAAATACCGCTCCATGAAGAAAACCTCTGAGCGGTACCCCCGAAATTTGCGCGTGGAAAGTGAAAAAGAAAAAAAGTTTCATTACAATTTCAGCAGTGGTAAACCGAGATTTTAACCTGACTGGATAAACAGCCCAACGTTAGATTGCAGTTGCACTCACGATGGATGTATGTTGAATCAATTAACGGGAAAGGTTAACTAAACTGAACCAAAACTGACACTCTATAACATCCATACAGGTTTTCTACGCATACACATATAGCACGGCGGCATGGCTAAGCCTGCAAGGCATCCCGCTGGTCGCAACGCCCAAGATGATCATCATGATTCTACTCGATGAAGCACGCCCCCCTTCGAGTAAGCCCTCAGTCCCAGCATATATCACCGCATCAAATAAAAGATGGAAAGGGATAAAACTAAAGATGGTTAACTAATCTGTCAACAGTGCTCGAAATCTACTTCGCCCGGTGCTTCGGCCTAAGCCTCCTCGCCATTGCCGCCATCACCATCGTGCTCACCGGCTCGATTCCAATATCCTCGTCCGCCTCTTACTCCATCTCCACGGAAGAAGACGACCCTAAGGCACCCTACGCCGTCCCCACGATGCTCATGTCATCCATATTCCATGCCTCGTCGGCCTTTTATACATATGCCTGGTACCATGCGACAGGCCAGGCGAGCTTTGCGCTGGCGATGGTGGTGTATGGCGGGCTGGCGGCAGTGGGGCTGTGGTGTTTGTTGTTTGCTAGTAGCGCTGGGAGGATTAGCAGGAGGACTGGGGCGGATAAGAGGACGTCCGGGTTCCCGTTTAAGAATGAGGAGGCGGATAAGAAGCGGGCGCAGAAGAAGGTGTTGTAGGTGCTGCTGGCTGGGCGTACGGATGGATATGGCAGATTGGAAAGATGCGCATAACTAGATTTCCTAAAAGAGTTATTTGGGGTGATATGCTAGTGAGAGGGTAGTACGGTACTTTTCTATGTTAACTACGGGCCCTCGGAGGGTTTGAAAGGGGAACTGCATAATATGAGGACTATGTTTGTGTATTGAGAAACTGCGAGCAAAACACTGGATGTGAGCCTCTATAGTTTTATTCAATTAAAATAGCACCACGAACGCATTAGTTTTCCAACCAGAAATATTTCGTGATGGTCAACATGGCTATATTACTTTGCCAATCCAGGTTTCAAAAAGCTGAGAGAACTGCTTCCCCTCAGCCTTAGCGCCAGTTGCCATCGGGAGCTGGAGTTTGTAAAAAGGCACACAGAAACTGATTCCACTCCACTATGCCGTTGGTAGAAGATCATCCATCAAAGGATGTATCCATTCTGCTGGGCTTCGTCGGCGTTTTAGTTCATTCTTAACAGGCAGAACGGGAGACAGGCAGGCAGGTTATGTATTTATGCTTAATGTCAAGACACATAGACAAAAGGCATAAGAATATTTTCAGTAACTTAATGGCGCAATATCGAGCTTGGAATTGATCGCACATGAATAGGGAATTAATTCAAGCTTTCTTCCCCTTTGACTATTATTAAAGGTTCAACTAAAAATAATCAATCTCAACTATAATAAACTAACGAATCAAACTCCGCCTGTTCCTTGCCCCGGCTAAATATCTCGTGCCGCTTCAACCTCCGCATTCCCCAGCAACAAAGCTCCCCAATAAACCCCCCCGGACCAGCCTCGAGTGTCCGCGCCTATTCGCACCCCAAGACACAACGGCTATCTGGCGCCGACGTCATGGAGAACCAGGATGTTCAGCTGCAGGACAGCCTGCGCAGTCTCGATGCCGCAGAGGACATCCAGGCGCTGCCGACAGACCCTGGTCTGACCTCGAGAATCAACAGCGACTTCGAAGCAGCAGCGGCTGTAGCAGCAGCAAACGCTGCCCGCGGGTCTCAGCCGTTTAATGTGCTTCCGGCGGCGACGGCTGCGCGGTCTGCTGTTGCGGGGCAAGCTGGTGAGAGCTCTTTTTCTTCCTCCGCTCTAAATATCTAGTGGTTATACAAAACTACCCTCTAAAAATCCCGAAAACGAAAAATTATATATATATATATATATATATAAAATGGAGAAAAGCCCTGCCAACAGGATATTTTCTCTATTCATTCTGAAAATCTAACATAATTGATATTTCTAGAGACACTTCTCGACAACCCAACAGCCCCTCAGCCGGTACAGCAACATCGCCCACACCACCACCAGCACCAGCAACAACTATCACAAGCGCATCACGCGAATCAACTCCATACTCCAAACAATAATAATGGCTTTCTCGAACACGGAAACAATGGCGCAGTCGATATGCTGCAGCATCTCCAAACACCTCTCCCTCCTCATCCCCTGAACCAGTTCCACAGTACCCCTCCTCATCTGGGCAGCGGCACAAACGCTTCAGATCACTCGCCATCGCCACCTACTTCTAGTAAAGGAGAGACCCATTTTAAAAATATGAAACTGATCCCTAATCCGCCCGATCTGAAAAACTGGCGGGAGAGACTATTCAATGTTGAGGATACAATCGTCATGAGTGAAGCAGAGTGCGTTGGGCAATGTTTTCCCTCTACAACCTATCTGTCTCCATCATACCAAAAGAACATTTGCTAACATCTATGTATGTAAATCTCATTTTAGATTCCAAACCTACTTCCCCCACGTCGACAACGTCTACTCCCACCGCTCCACACAGAAATATAAACGCAAGCTCTTCGTCTCTCACTATTGGGACTGCCGCCTCAAGGGCCGACCACCCGGAACCCCCAAGTCCCGCGACCCAAACAAAAAGAAGCGCAAGCGCACAGCCCGCGAGCGCGACCTTTGCGACGTCAAGATCAAAATCACAGAATATTTCCCTGGAGCCCTGACTACCCCGCCGGGCTTGAGCCCATCCCTCCTCTCCATCAATTCCCCACACCCCGCAATTACGGCCACGGCCACGGCCACGGCTTCAGCTGGATCTGATATGCAGACTACTACTAGCACCAGCTTTCTCTCCTCTACGGGCCAGAGTAATGGAGCGTCGGCCCGTGTCGCAGGTCATCAGTCCCAGTCCCAGTCCCAGCCACAGCCATCGCAACTACAATACCCGTTCGGCGTTTTAGCGCCCAGCGCGACGTTGCCAGAAGGCCATCCTGGCGCTGCAGGTGCTAGGTACTATACCATCCAGAGGGTCAATGGGAATGGGGGCAATGGGAGGGCGGATGGGATTGGCGGGCCACATCGACATTCGCTGGAGGAGAGTGATCGGATTAAGAAAAATAGTGTGCAGAGGCATTTGCTTAAGCAGGAGAAGGAGAGGAAGAGGGTTATGGTGAGTTTAATTTATTTTGAGTTATTTTTTTTTTATATATTTTTTTTTTTTGCTCTTGTAGTTTCTACTACGCGGGGTATGTGAGTGTGTTGCGTGGAATGGATAAGAAGTGGATGACGGTGATGATCATCGACACCATGTTGCACGTCATATGTGTACAACCTTCAATTCTAGCAGGGACATGGTTGGACATCCGTTCCTTGACACCCCATACACAACACGCAAAACATCTGGGCCCTTCAGTCGGAAAGACATTGTTATTCTTGTCCAAGATTTTCATTTCCACTATATATGTCGTAGGAAAAGGGGGCAAAAAGGACAGGATGTCTAACACCACTCAAAAGGCACAGCAGAAATCATACCACAAGAAGGCGTCTGGCCCCGCTGCCGTAACGGTCAAAAAACACGCAAGAGAAACAGACCTAAAGCTCTTCGGAAGTTGTTTCTGGTAAGTTAAAAAAAAAAAAAAAAAACATCTCGCTTCGACAATTATCTGCATTCCCCAACCTCGCCCCTACCCCATCAATACCAAATACAAAAAGAACCGCCTCCGCTCCCAACACAATTCACAACTCAATATCGTGGTCTCTCATGAAATGCCGACCCTCGAGCGCTAACTCGTCGCGTTTTCTTGCTTTTCCAGTCCGTTCGTCCAGCGCGTCTGGATTGCCTTGGAGGTCAAAGGGATTCCCTACCAGTATATCGAGGTCGATCCATACAAAAAGCCTGAGTCGTTGTTGGAGGTTAATCCGCGCGGTTTGGTGCCTGCCATCCGCCAGGGAAATTGGGGATGTTATGAGAGTACGGTTTTGCTGGAATATGTATGTTTTGCTATATGTTTTCCCTCCCTTCCATTTCCTTCAACAAAGAAACCCAGCTGCTAGTGCTGCCAGCATTGGCAGGGGTATTTTAACATATCCCTTTCTTTTGTTGACCGGTCCCTTTTTTGTCCTTTTACTTAGCTTGATGACCTCGAAGCCGGTAATCCTCTCCTCCCACCAACAGACCCTCAACTACGTGCCCATTGCCGCCTATGGGCCGATCATGTGAGTATATATCTAATACCTCCAAATTCCCCTCGGTTTTGACTCCTGATCGTCCTAACTAAATTTGACCTTTTCGCTTCCCCCAGGTAAACCGCCATATAATCCCGACCTTCTATCGCCTCCTCCAAGAACAAGATGTGCAAAAGCAGATCACGCACTCAGAGGAGCTCCAAGCCGAAATCAACAAACTCGTCAACGCCTCGCATGTCCACGGGCCTTTCTTCCTCGGCCCCGCCATCTCCTACGTAGATATCCAATTCGCCCCCTGGATGCTAAGACTCAGTCGTGTGCTCAAACGTTATCGCGGCTGGCCGGATCCTGAGCGGGGGAGTCGCTGGGAAGCGTGGGTGGATGCTGTGGAGAATGACGAGCATGTCATAGCCACGACGAGCGCGGATGAGATGTATTTGGATAGTTATGAGCGGTATGCTGGTAAGTTTTCCGTGTGTGGATTGTCCCTTTTTTCAGCTTCCGCGTTATGCTCGTGATTGATTGACTTCTTGTAGAAAATCGGCCTAATACGTCATTGCTGGCGAATGCAATTAATGCGGGCCGGACTTTGCCATAGCTGGCGTTCATATGGTTCCTTAGCGGCTGTAGTGGATGGCGTCATATATGTACTTTTATCGCTCCTGTTATTTTAGGGGGTATTTTCGTTTTGCATTTCCGGAACAAGAACAGGTGTTGGCGTATTTTCTGGGTACTGGAACTGGATTTTGTAAGGTTTGGTTTCCTCGGTCTTGGTGAGGCCGCGTAAATGTATAGTTCTGGTCGTTTTTGGTCCTCTCCTCCATCCTGTATCCATCTGGCGTCGAATGTCCTGGCTTCGTCACACAAAAAGAAAAAGTAAAGTCTTTTGCTCAATTGATCAACAAACCATGTAACGTGTTTAAATAGGTTGTCTTGGATGAAGTTGATTAGCTAAAGATTTTGCACCGCGGGGGCTGAATCCAAAGCCCCCTCTTCCACTCCCATCCGGGCCCCTTGGAGTTCTAAATGGCATCTGTTGCTGCTGCAACTGCTGCGGCTTCTCCTGCACTCTTCCGTTCTCCTGCGCATTATTCACATAATTTTGCCTCCTGTCCCCTCTCTGCCCCGAAATCGATCGCGTGGGGTAATTAGGATCGTATAGCTGTCTATTAGATTTATTATTATTGTTGTTGTTGTTGTAATTGGCGGATATCTCCTTCCTCTCCCGACCCTCCCTGCTGTTGGCATTAGACCGAGCGGCTCTCCCCTTGCCTCTCATACCAGGACCCTGCCGATGAGAATGGGAATGATGATGAGAATGGTCTTGTGATTGTGACTGTGATGGTGGCGGCGTTGTGTTCGTGCTACCCGGCGAAGAGGCCCCCGAACCAGCCCCCGACGGACTCCCAAACAATCGCTCTCTTACTTCCTCGTATTTGCGTTGTCTCTCTTCCCGTTCCCGCTCGCGCTTTGCCTGCAGCTCTTCCGGTGATAATTTTGGCCCTTCCTCTCCGTCATCGTCATCGTCCCCGTCGTCATCGTCGTCGTTAGGTAAAATATCCGGAGGCAAGGCGATGGTGGCAGTGGTTGCGGCGCTGGTAGCGGGGGAGGTCGTGCCGGAGACAGAGAGGTGTTGCATACCTGCCGTTGTAGTGTCGAGGGCACCCGACGCGGATGAGGATGGAGATGGAGAGACGGCTGAGGGTGATTGAGATTGCGAGTGTTGGCGCTTGGCGAGTTGGGGTTTGCGGCTTAGGACGGTCACTGGTGGCTTGAAGTCAGATCTTAGAGGGACGGAGGCGGCCCGTGATTCGAGGAAGTGGAAGGTTTGGGGGGATTCCCTGTTGGGAAGGTAGAAGGGGTTAGCTGGTTTGGTTTGTTTCATGTTCATTTGCTAGACGTATACCAGTGAATGGGATGGTGTAAATAGAGCTGGGCAGAGGGATCCAGTTCTCGCCTATTGGCTGGATCGACATACGCTTCAGCCCATAATTGGCGATTGAACTCCGCGTGCTGAGCTCTTTTCTGGGCTTTTATGGCTCGAGAAGATAACTTTTTCTCAGGTGCTGGTGCTGGTGAAGGTACCACCGTTCCATCTTGCGCATGCGGTTCACACTTTTCTTTCATTAGCATATGATGTAAAACAGCTACCAAGACTAAATAGAGGAATGAACGAAAAGTGTAGAAATTCGAAGGCAGAGTCATACATTAATCTGGGCTTCCCAATTATCATCCCACGCATCTGGCACCGTTGCGGAAGTTCGTGCACTCATGGTGGGAAAGGCTGTGGGGGTTCAGTACAAAACCGAGGAAACCAGTAAGAATAAAATGACGTCTACAAAGGTAGAAATAATATACGGTCATTTATAAGTATTTAGTAGGGTGTCCAATAGAAGTAGAACGGAGTTGTATACAGAAGTTAGCTGCTGTGATACCTCTCCCTCGTGTGCTGGAGAAAGAACTGAACGTTGAAAATGGTTGGCGTGTAGAATTTTGGGTTGCACCACCAAACGCGGGTCGGCTGCTGGTTCAGCCGCAGTTGGCGCCCGCATATCCTGCACGTGATCTACGGGCTACCTCAGCCAGGGCAAGTTGGAAGCTGAATTCCGCAACCGCAAAAGCTTCAGGAGCATCTATTGTGTTGATTCATAGTCCTCCGTGATATCCTCACTCTCATTGTGTACGCTGCAGATACAAGATCCCCGGTAACTCGTTACTCAGACATATTCACAATGTCTGCAGGTACAAGACTCTTCCCCAAATTCCCCACCTCCCAGCATCCCCCAAGTCACTAGAGTTCGCGGACACATACATCTAGACAACTCCCCGAAATCATCTCTGACCCAAAGTTTGTAATGTTATTTCTAGACCTAGAAGGCGATTCCGAAATGCTCTCCTCTTCCGAATCATCGCAAAACAGTGAACCTCAAACCCCCACTGGTGGCCGAATCGCTGACGCAGCCTCCAACTTCCCCAGCTCAGAACTTTCCCCGCCAGGTTCACAGGATGCCGCTGGCGCAGCGTCTACGAAGATGGAATATGACGACACTCAAACCGAGTACGTAGTAGTAACGCCAGATGATGTTGCTGCCGGGGACACCTGGGACAACCAAAGCTCTGCAATCTCCCGAGCCGAGCCCGGGTCATCGTGGAAAAATAAGAAGGCAGAGGAGGAATATCAGAGAGTGTTAGAAATGGTAGTGGATCGTGATTTTAGCTTGAGTGAGTGGATGACATTCCTTTTATTCTTGTCTCGAGGAGGAAAGCTCTCGTGTTCCTGACTGATATATGAAATAGAGGAATTCGGGGACCCATTTGACGACCGAGATATGGTAGAACAATGACAGTATAGGATATTCCACTGGTAAGTGGACTGAGTGTTAGATATTGAGGCGGGCATTGCATGCATTATTAGGTTTTTGAAACATACCTTGTAATTTGCTAAGAGCGAATACCTTTCGCTGCCTCTCGCGTTCGGACGCTGATATTTATGCCCTTTTCAGAATACCTCCACGAGTAATGATTTTTCTCATGAATGCGGATAGAGAGCAGGCCTCTACCCGCAATGTAACAGTGCTTCTATACGGTCGCTAGCGTATCGTTCGGCAATTTCAACCCAATCCAGAACTTGACTTTATTTCACCTTCTTTGCCAACTCAACTTGTCAGTGCAAAATAGATGAAAAGGCAGGTCAACTTTTGTGAGTGACATCACAGGCACTGCCGGGCCATTCTAGCGTAGGAGATGTAAGGCCTAAGCAGCCTACGAGTCGCTCTAGGAGACCTTGTGGCGGCTAGTATAGATACAAAACTTCCACATAACAAGGGCAGGAATAGACCCTACCCCCAGAATTATATAATTCATCTAGAAATGGCATTAAATAATCCCCTTCCAGCACCGTAGCGCTTTTCCCCAGTTTATCAAAAGCCGCGGCTGCTGGAGTGACTGGATGTGGTTGGCCCAGCAACGGCTGCCCAATCTTAGCCGCGATGACTACCCTTGATTGGCGCCAACAAAAGACGCCAAAGAATTCTCCTGAATTTCACGGTCAATAATAATAATCGTTGTATTCACGGACACTCGAGCGCGTTTTCTTATCCTTGTGTTTCTTACGCTTATATATCTACGGGATATAAATATCGGCTATATGTGTTATTCGCTATACACTGCATTCTCCAGTACACACGGCGTGACCTCCCTTTGTTGACAGGGAAACAACGACACAAATACTCGCGCCGACCACGTCGCGCCCTCGCGTTCTACGAAATGGAGACTTCTTTTCTGCCTTCTCCCAAAAGGTATGCCACATTGTACTTGGATTTACTATGTATACATTCGTGGACCTTGTCGCATTGGCAAGCAAGCTCTGCGCACGACTCACTAGCTACATATTGTTTATATTATCGTTTACACATCACACTGTGACCTGCCTGGCTGGCTGACGATCCTCTCTTCTTTGCAAACTTCAGGAGGACAAGCCGACTATCATCGCCAACAGATCGCTTCAAATTCACCCCAAAAGCCGTATCGAAGAAAGCGCCCCGACTCTGGGATCGCAAGCCCATGACCCCTTTTAACTCTCGCTCCAGGTCTCACAAGGTCTGGAAACGGTTCCTGGCCTCTTCGTTCAATCATGTTGGCGGAGATGGTGCCGACCACGACTCATTTCTTACTGAGATCAACAACTCATCTACGCTTCGAGGTGTTTTACGAGGAGTCAAAAGGCGTTGCACTGCAGCTTGTGTTGGTGTGGAACGAGGAAGGTCGTTCCTGGAAACAAAATGGGAGATGGAAGATATGGGTGCCCGGAAACGTGAGGATTGTTCTATTTCTTATTCATCCCTTGTCGCTACCCATGCTAGACTTCTGTGGTGGTTCTAGTTAACATAATGACAGGAAAATGTGTCCCACGAATGGAAGTTTGCAGGTGGGAAGCCATCGAAGACCCATGTGTCATTCCCGACGCCGATGATATCAAACAGAACAACCAACTTGAAGGCGTTGAACAGAAATATGTGGATCAAAACGAGCTTGGCTTGAATTTGTTAGGTGGGCAGCATGATAGCACATCTGCGGTCTCACGCCAAACTCGTGAAAATGAATTATGGGATCCTGAAGATCGCGCGAAACCTGACGAGCAGAACCTAAACGTTTATCCTTCAGCTATGCGAGAATCAGCCAGCACGCTGGACCTAGAAAACCTTGAGCCTGGCGATCAGGTTGCACCAGACTTATTAGTCGACGCAGAAAATACATTCCTTGCTACGGCAAAGATCGAGAAAGTGGCTGAGGAAGCAATGGCGCCCTCGGCAATACCCCCGAGCCGATTATTGTTTCCAACCCTAGAAGGCGACGACGTCGACTTCATAACTGATTTCTTATCCCAAGCGCAAGCCAAGCGGGCCGCCGCTAAATCTACCCTGCCGAGCAAAGAATCGGAAAACGCTAGCTGGGAGGGCCTGGCCCGGTCTCCAACACCACGCGCACGTAGGGTTTTGGAAGACTTAGATAAAAATTCCCCTTCATCTCCAAGACAACAAATATCGCCTTCGAAACTGAGACAAATTCCAACATCACCCTCCCCGAAGCCGCCGCTGGCAATTGATCACAAACCAGAGATTGAGAAAGAAGAACAAGCCCAAAGCCTCCGCGGGGAAACAGAAGTAGACTTGCAACGACCAAGAGCAGGTACTCCATGGCGAAGAAGTACCCGCAAAATCATTCCAAGAACTCAACGGCATACGCCTACTGTCCCGAATCATATCCCCGTTCGCCGTTCTAACGGTACCGAGTTCGTATTTTTACAACGTTCAGAGGAACAACAGCTGTCCCTGGCAACCAAGGCCAACACCAGGCGTAATAAAGGCGATGCTCAGTTCCCCTGTTTTGTACTTGAAGCGATCAATTCAAAAGAATACGAACCTTTTGGCGTTAACACTGGGGAGATAGGTGATCCTGTTTCACCGAAGAAGTCCCACCGCAAGCGGATAAGGATTGTGAAAAAGGTGATGTGGGACGACGAACATCTTGTTCGATACCAGGGAGAGCCATACAACAATGATGAACAAAATGAGGAAATTAGCAAGGAGAATTATTCCCCGAAACCCGCCATATCACAGGCAGCCAAACGGGAGAGAAAGAAGAGGAAGGATCAGGGTCCCAATAGTACCACGAGTAAGAGCAGTAATAGAAGCAAACCTGCAAAACCACCCCCTTCGACCCACTCTGACCCGCAGCCGGCGAAATCACCAACGGCAACGAGGAGGGTACCGAGGCTAGGATTCAGTGATGCCCGCAGCACTAACCAGAATAATAATGGTTTGGCCCTGGCAAGTACCACTACTTCTGCGAGGGGCACCGAAAACATTGCATCATCGCATCCAGGGACGCCGATTCCAAGAAAGAAACTTGCCCCGAAATCTCCGAAGGCACTTGTGTTTAAGGTTTCGGATGACAGAACTCCGAAAACCAGCACCGCCACAGCCACCGCCTTCAGCGCAATCATTGCGACTAGAAGTTCTGTTCCAACTACGCGTGCTTCGGCCAGGAAATTTGGTGGCTCGTGTCTACCAAGGCATGCGGGGAGAACGAATGTATAGCAGTCTACTTGGTGAGAGTAGGACGTGCCTGCTGGGCTCTTTCTTATGTGTTTGTTGCTGTTTCTCACCTGTGTTTAGTTTTTTGCCGTACTTTTCTTTTGGCCTGTACCTTCGAGATACCAAATTGCAGCGCTTCCGTGTCTTTATTTTTGAATTGCATTGGTTGTTCCTCTATTACTTGTTGGCATTCCGGGAGTTGGGGGTCATGGACATTATATGTAATTTCTTTTGCCTTAATCTATTATTGTGAACGACGGTTTTTGTAACATGTTTTGCCAAAATCCTCCAGATTCCCGAGAGCGCTCAATGAACATGAAGCACAAAGACCTATCCTACGAGAGCTTGCTCCGAACAGTAGATCCCCTAACATTTCACAAAGGAAAGGCACAGATTAGATCCTGACCAATATAACAAAGTGAACCCCTTTTAGCTGAAAAAAGCACATCTCTAGAACAAAACAGAACATACACACTCACACCGCCTTCCCGTTGCCCAGGAGCTCACCGCCACTTTCCTCAGGCCACACATCATATCCAAATGTATCCTTCATGTTCACAAACCGTGCATGTCTCCCCTCTGCCACTTTATTCACAGCCTCAAACTGCTCATCCGTCAACTTAATTTCCTGGAAGTTACTCTCAATTCGACCCGGGTTCGAGGACTTGGGCAACACAACATAGCCCCTCCGTAGACCCCACGCAATCAGCACCTGGGCGAGCGTGTGCCCAGCTTCTTTGGCAATGGAATTGAGCGTCGGGTTCGTAGCCACTTTTTCACCTGTCGTTGGCACCTGGTTCTGGGAGCCGAGAGGTGAATATGCCTCGGGCAGGATATTGTGAGCGAAGCAGTAGTTGATGAGCTCGGTGTTGGGGAGGAAGGGGTGAATTTCGACCTGGTTGACGTGCGGTGGGATCTCGGCGAAGGAGAGGATCTGTTCCATGCCGCGGATTGTGAAGTTGGAGAGGCCGATGGCGCGGGTTTTGCCGGCTTTGTAGGCGGCTTCCATGCCGCGCCAGGTTGGCTCCGGGTTGTTGGTTAAGTCGTGTTTGATTACATACTGTATAAATTGGAGGTTGCTGTTGTTAGTCTCTCTTTCTTGATTATTGAGTTTTTCGTTTTCTCTCCCTGTTTCGGGGATGAGGAGGGCAATCCTTATTGGGGGAGGGCTTAAAAAATATTTCTGAAAAACTCACTTTTCCATCAGGGCCAATCTTGGGCAGACCTTTCTCATTGCTTTCGCAGGCAATTGGCCAGTGGATCAGGAAGAGGTCAACATAGTCCAGCTTCAACCTTTTGAGTGAGTCGTTTATGGACCATTCTACCTCATCCTTCTCGTGCAGGTGGTTCCAGACCTTGGTAGTGACGAAAATATCAGATCTTTTGACATCGGTGTTTTCCTTTAGGAAGTCATGGATAGCCTGTCCGACTTCATCCTCGTTGAGATAGAACCAGGCACAATCCAGATGCCTGTAACCAGTTCTGAGAGCGTGAAGCACAGCTGCATAACTCTCGCCTTTGGGGCCCTCGTTGGCAAAAGTACCAAATCCCAGGCCAGGGATGGTGACGCCATTGCTCAATTTGAACTTGATGTCGAGAGACATATTTGATTCTAGCTATCTGTCTTTTCTTTTGTTTGGTTTTCTTTCTTTCTTTTCGTCCGTTGAGGCCTCTTTTTTCTTCTTGCTACCAATACGAATATGCGGCAGCAAACTCTTCTTGCCTCCGTGGAATTTTCAAAATAATACAAAGGGGGCGGGGTAAAGTGGCAGCGCGGATGGGAAGTCAAACGCCGCTCTTTAGTGGGAAAGATGCAAGAAAGTGGGACGCAGCGAGATATATGCGTGATTGAGAGAAAGGAATTATTAGAAGGCTCGGTGATAATAATTATCAATTCTGTAGCAGTGTCAAATTGATGCGTCTCATGGATTTAGGCAAAATGACCTGCACTTTACCTTCTTGTTCTCTCTGTTATTAAGAGTTGTGCTTCGCCTCCAGTTGTCCATGTTCAAGGACAGTTGATGTGTTTGCCGCAATAATAGTCCCAGAATTCAATGTTGCAACGCAAGACTAATCTCATCCCACGTCGTAAACCCACTCAGACTGGAGCCTATGACGTCGAGTCGGGAAGTCAAAAGGATCGGGCAATTTTGGCGAAATTGAGTGGGCTGAGGGAACGATTATTTGTGGATGCCCTCCTGCACTGGGTTTGAACGCCAAGGAGGTATTTTTATTACTCTTCTACACAGTACGATATGTTTGAGCATTTTCGAAACGTGGGACCCATGGTGCAGGGTAGCGTCTCCATTTCTTCGAGATGTCCATTGCCTTCCTTGCTAGGGCTGTGTGCTATCCAAAATCTTAGACGTATATGCATGTAGCCTGCAGACAAACCTCGAGTCCTGCATGCGGTCTGTCTTGGCCCTGCGGAAACAGCCCCACAACCGCCTAACCATTCAAACTGCTGTGATCACTGCAAACAGTATACCTTGTAAGCCAGCTCTGATAATAATATCTTTACCTAGATACTTGTGTTCCATCCTGACAAGCAATCTATGCCAGAGGGACTGTCTTGGCGTATATTTTGCTCAGTACGGTAGCCCGGAGGAAACCAATTGCACAGGCAATCGCCGTATAAGTTATAAATAACTCTCTGCGCGGATATAGATTATTTTGACAGAAAGTTTTCTTCGTTAAAATGATTGATACCTTTCAGCGAATCTTACCTGAGCATGAAAATTCTCACAAGCACCTCCACTATTTGTCCTCCATCCCTAACCCTTGGAGTCTTGGCAGAGTCGTTTCTCTCAACACGGAATTTATCTTGCCTGTAGTCCTTATCACAATCTAATTTCACAGCATCAGCTCATCGTAGTGGGGCGTAGTCAGCTTAAGCTCCAACGCTAGCGAATAAAGTTTTCACCACGTGGAGCAGGATGAGGTCATTATTGAAACAGGCTAAGCCATATTAAGTTAGACCATATCGTTTATCCGCTAATACACCTAGCGCGTTCCATTGATCCGCTCAATGATCCACATTGGCGCATCTTGGCGACGCCACGGCCGCATTGGGACTATTCGGGCTTGTGCCCTGGCTCCGTTTTAACCACCACCACTGAGCCTCCCCCCGCCGGGTTGTATCGACCACTCTTTGCTGACCTGTAATTTGTTTCTCCCTTCGGAATCTAGGATACGACAGCTCCACAAAAAAGCAGCGTAATAATAGCGTACTGTCCATAAGACGTCAATTCTTGCTACAACAATAATATCTGAAATCGCTAAAGGAAGCCGCTTCCCTGCTTACCGCAGCTCCGCCCGCATGTTGATGCTGGCCGGCACAACCAATCCTTCCAGCCATATCCGCAAGGAGCGGAGCCTCTTGTCAGGATTGACTCCCGTAGCTCGTTTCAGCGTCGCCACTTCGACGTCAGAAGCTCCTAGCGATGCCTATAGCTACTCTGTTCGATCAGGCCTTCAAGGGACACCTGTTAGCCACCGGTGGCTAAAATCAGTTTTCCCACGTTCGTGCCGACCGGATGTGTTATATGGAAATATATTAGATTCATGAAACCAGTACTCGGGAGAATAATGTTAGTTCAACTTTTCGACTTTCATCTTGAGAACTCAGATCCTGTAGATCCGCTTTTTCTCCGAGCGGATCCCAGCGAATAACCTCTCTGCTACCTGGGCGGCGCGATAATAATTAGGGAGGGTGAATGGCTAGAGGTGGATCCTTCTGTTTCGACAGGTGCATGTCATCCATGTTACTCGCTGAAGTTTGATTATGTTGCACCGGAACTTCAGGTTTGGCATTGATGATGTCTTGCCTCCCGGCAGCTATCTAGCGATAAATATATGCATGTATAAAAGCCATAACTCGCAGGTTTGTTTGGTTTATTTAGTTCTCTTTTGCTCACTCTCACCCTCCCCTTTACGCACTCTTTTCTTCCAAAAGCAGGAATCTTTTCGGCCTATATGCACATATATACATAAGATATACCATTTCTATACAAACTTCCTCGATACCCGCAAACATGTCTCGAATTCCTGACTCTGATCTCATGCTCTCACCCAAGGATGTGCCAAAGGGCGAGAGCAACCAAAAGAAAGATTACAAGGATATCCCAATCCCATCCGATCCTCACAGCGGCAGCGCCATCGAGGTTCCCGCATCGAGAAGCTCAATCAGTGATGCAGGTCATCTCATGCACAACCTGAGCATATCGCCATCGATGAAGTTTAGGAGAGCGTCCCGAAACTCCTTTGGTACATCCCTCCCAATTCCCAGATCACCCCGAGCTTCAAGAGCATCCCTGGGTCCAGATGCCCCTGGTGCCCTGCGAGACATCCTCGCTTCCCAAGTCCAGGACCTTTCCAAAGAAAAAGTTAAGGCGGCTAAGAATATGGCCTTTGCCTTCGACATCGACGGTGTGCTTCTCCACGGCGACAAAATCATTCCCGAGTCCCGCCGTGTAATGGAGCTTCTCAATGGTGATAACGAGCTCGGAATTAAAATCCCTTACATCCTCCTCACAAATGGCGGCGGTAAGACCGAAGTAGACCGTACAGAGCAAATATCTCGCATCCTAGGCTCCCCCATCTCCACTGCACAGTTCATTCAATCCCACACTCCCATGCAGGCTCTTGCCGAATACTATGAGACCGTCTTAGTTGTTGGAGGCGAGGGCTTCACGACCCGTGCTGCTGCCGAGGCGTACGGCTTTAAAAATGTCGTAGTCCCCAAGGACATCCTCGCCTGGGACCCTAGCATCTCCCCCTGGAAGAACTTTACCGAGGAGGACCGCAAACAAGCCAGACCGCAAGACTTCGACAACATAACATTTGACGCTATCCTTGTCTTCGCCGACTCGCGCGACTATGCCACGGATTTCCAGATAATCATGGACTTGCTCCTTAGTGAGAACGGCCGCCTACGGACCAAGGCCAAGAACCCGCTCGCCAAACAGATGCCTATCTACTTCTCGCAGGGCGATATCATCTTCCAAACTGACCACAAGCTTCCCCGAATGACCCAGGGTCTCTTCCGCATCGCTCTCGAAACGATGTACAAGTCGCTGACCGGCGGAGATCTCGAACGAGTGGTATACGGCAAGCCCGAACTGGCTACCTACAAGTACGCCGATGAAGTCATCGTGTCGTGGATGAAGGAAATTCACAACGAGCACATACTCCCTGAAAACATCTACATGATTGGTGACAACCCGGCCTCTGACATCATTGGTGGGAACATGTATGGATGGAACACCTGCCTGGTCCGGACCGGTGTGTTCCAGGGCGAGGGCAATGACGAGAACAGCCCAGCTAACTTTGGCGTGTTTGATACCGTGCTGGATGCGGTGCAAGCTGCCGTACGCAAGGAGTTGGGCCACGAGTTCAAGCTTCGGTGGAGCGAGAACGAGAAGGTCAAATCTGCTCTCAATGGGGGGGGCAATGTTTCGGCTATTGAGTAGTCGGAGCTTTTCTGATAGTAGAAAAAGAAGTGCTGGAGAAAACGGGTTTTATGTCGGAATCGGGTCCCTAAAAGAACTTTGTCTCACTTTCTTCCTTTGCATTTTTCCTATTATCCTTTGTTACAAGCATCGAGGTCTTCTACCTTTTAGATTCTTTCTGTTTTGATTTCCCTATTTTTGTCTCCTTGTTCTCAATTCTTTTCATTTGGGTATTGGGGCTCGGGTCAGATTATGGACGGTTGGGGATATTTGATTTCAATCTATTTCCTTACCACCCACTCATGATATGAATGCATGAATTGTACGGCATCGCATGTCTTTGCTATCATTAGCAACTTGTTTTCATGAGAGTTGTAGCTCTTGATGAGATGATTCTAGTTTTACTCTCTACTTTCTATCCTATTTACGGGTTACAACTTGATGAGTTTCGCTGAAAATCGAACTCTCCAAAAGTTTACCCTTAACTCCTGCGCTTCCACAAACTTCGGGAGAATAACATTCTATTGATATGGACCAATTATCTCGCAAGTCTATTATCTATTTAAGATTAGCTTATTAAAAGAGTGAGTAATTAATAATTCAGTATTAAAACAGTAATTTTTTTTTGGTGAAGCAGCTGAGCTTGCTGAGATAAACTGATTATGTGAACTGTTGTTATCAGCTGAGCGAGGTCTTGAGATCTAGAGCTTGACTTGTCACTTATATATAACTACTTGGCTATTGGGAAGAAGGCTTTTATTTACCCTGTTAGAAAGAAGAAACAGAGAATTGTGAAGTTTATTAACTTGGTCATATTTGAAAGATGTTAATATTAAATACAACATGCAGGCTGACTAGTTGATAGTCTGTACGCATTCACAGAACTTGCTTGAGTTTGACTGCAACCTGAACCGAGCTAGTCATCTGTGTAGAGCTCATTTATTTTACCTCCGGACGGGTAAGTTAGTGACGTCTAGTCAAATCGGCCAATCAACTTTCACTGCGAATATTTAAAGCTGCAGTAAAAGTCACTCAGCTGTAGCCATAGATTGAGCAGAATAAGCTAATGATCATCTCTAAATGAAACAGTTCTTTGATTTAATCATCTCTATTTCACATCTCTATCATAGATCTAACTGTCTAATTTACTACACTCTCTATAACCCATCTATATCTTCTCCTCTTCTTAAGAATCTTCCTCAGCTCTAGATATATTATATATTAATTAATCTATTAGGCATTCATTTCTGAATTAGCAAGGCTATTCTTGTGTAAACTCCTTGGCTATCTCGTCATTAGTACTTCAGAAACTCGAGTTCCCGAATTTAAGAACTATCCTAGCTATCTCTGTAGCGAACGACTATAGCGCTAACGAATAGTTACAAATCATTTAAAAATGGAGCCCGCACAAAATGCAAAGCTTCAACCAGCTCTCATCATCATCAAACAATATCAAAGTGCCACCCACCTCACTCCATAAATTAAGTTGTTGTCAACTTAGCCAAAGGCAAAAAAAAAAAAAAGGAAAGAAATGAAAATTTGACAGGCTCATCCGGTCAGTTTGGAATGACTTCTGGGTTCAAGGATTCCGTTGCAAACGCAAGGCTCTGGCTCTAGTCACCTGCTTAATATTCTCAAATAGGATGTTTGTAGGTGTATAATAATAGGTGACGCCAGTGTCCTCGTTCCCAGCGTACAACAAACCAACAAAGTTGGTCACACCATCAACTATGAAAGCCCCAGAATCACCTCTTTTCGAGAAAGCCTCTGATCCTGGCAGACCGGTAACGGAGCCCTCATTGGTGACAATTATGTTTCCAGTTGTCCAACGCCTAAGCTCTAAAGTTTTCAGGCCATTATAACGACCTATGGTAAAATTCGTTCTTCGACCAAACTTGTACAGTCGTTCACCTTGCGCAGGTTCGGCACCAGTGGGATCATCCACAACCTCACCGGAGAACGTGGCACCTATATACTCATCCTTGTATGAACCGACTGGTGGGAACTATTAACTGATGTCAGAAAAAGCTCGCGAGACTTTATACGTATGTTAAAGAAGAAGATATACACTCACTTTGTTCGGCCCAACACGATTTGGATCCACAGTTATCAAGGCCCAATCTAGCTGGCGCTTTTCATTACCAGAGGTCAGCCGGTACCCAAACGCAGCATAAACTCTCCCCAACGCTGCGGATCCGGTGTTGAAATATTTTTTTCGCACGGAGTTTTAGAGAAAGAGCGTCGAGGATGGCTTTATCCATGTTTTCAAACTGCAGTTCTTCCTTGGGGATAATGAAGTCACCGTCATCCCTGGCCTGCTTGACTTTCTTGTACAGAGGTTGTTCTCTGGCTGCTTTGATATTCTGATTGATCATCTCCATCCATGCATTGTGGTCTTTCAAGGAGGGTTGATCGATGCGGACATTCGCAGTGCTCGACTCCAGCATTGACATTCCTGTACCCCTCCATCGCTCAATATCTAAACCTTGATTAACCGTGGCTGCAATACAGAGAAATGTCCTAAAGTGATGAATTTTTACCACAGTATTGAGCCAGACAAGGGGTGTGCAAATTCGTCTTCAAGGCACGAAATAACAGTATAGAGCTGGAGTTTACCTTTTTGAAGTTTAGAATTCGGTGGGACATCTCCTAGTTCAACTACGTGATAGCATGTGAGGCCAAACACGCACCGTCTGTTCATTTCTGCGTCCAGCAACTCGACGAAACCGCCGAAAGTAGAACCACTGTAGTCTGAATTATGGATCCCAATACTCGCGCCCAGTTTCACCTTTGTTTCCCATGCATGGTCAGGGAGGACAACACTAGTCAAGTCGACTTCTGTTGCTCGCCAGATCTTGTTTCGGATAATCTCAACAGCAACCTCTCCAAGTCCTTCCTTATCCAGGAGCATAGAAATCTCATCGCGTTTGCTCTTCCATTTATTGGTGGTATCACGATGCACGGTCAACAAAACAGTGGGATGGATTTTCGAGGCACTTGGTTTGTACCCCTTCGAAAACACTCAAGAGACAACCAACCCTCTAAAACCAAGGAGGTCGTAAATTTTACGAGAGATATCATCCCACCGGCTGTAAATAGCATCTTCAGGCATCACTGGAGATGTAATCTTTTCAATACTTGCTCTCTTGTCGATCAACTCCACACTAATGCTGTCGAAGCCAGAGGACCACAGAATTGACAGGACATCTTTGCATGTGTTTTTCCAGGAGTCATCTCGCTCAGTTCTATTTGCAGAGATGACGACTGTTTCAATCAAGCCTTCGTCTTCATTTGTTTTGGACGTTCGAAGGCATGCGGCCATGGCGTTAATTTTGGATCTGATACTTTGAGAGAATTTCAACGAATTTAGGGTGTAGCTCTGGCCACTCTCTCTGGAGCGGATGATCTAGCGCGAGTGGAGTACTTATAATATGGCCGGGACAGTGCATATAAATGGACCACCCACACGAAAATCTTCGCTACGAATGTCATCTTCACCCTCGTCCCGGTCAGAACTTGAACCACGAGTCCATCTGAAACGCTCTTGCGAGATGTGAGGTGACGGTAGTGACACCGGGGGTTCAGACAGAAACCGCTTGACAGGTGAGGCATATGCTTCCTCGGAACATCCTATTCAGCCGCCTTTTGGAGGAGGCAGTAATTACAGTTTGAAACATGGTGAACAGTCCCCGTAAGACCCACGCGCGATGATAAGTGGAAGTCTAGATATGAGTACTGACACAATAAGAAAGCCTCTTGAGGATAACAACGCCACACAGACGTGTAGCCACTGCAGAAAAAGAGGGCAAAGAATTCCAGCTCCAATGTATGTGCTGAAGTGCAGAGTCCTGAGAGAAAAGAGCACAGAGAGAACCAGCCTGAAACAATAGAAAGCTAAGTTGTGTGCAGTCCAGCGGATTCTTCGATGTTTATAGAACCATGGTTTCTCCTGTATTTAAAGGTTGAAACCAGGATTACCTATTTAGGTAGTTAACTACTAAGCGAAGTTAGCCTGAAGTCTTGAGCTTCCAAGTACGGACTATATATACTATGTAGGTAGCGCCCTGTACCACGCATTAAGAAACAAACAGATTGAAGTGTAAGCTAGGAGTGCATTATTATTATTATTATTATTATTATTATTATTATTATTATTACAACTCTTTGTACAGTGCCAGAAAGTGTTCAAGGCGATAATACTAGTAATTAGCAATTGTCTACATAGTAGAATGATATAATGATATCATGCATGGCATCACGACCTCCAAAACAATCGAAGAATGGATATACTTTTCAGGGGGCCCGAATATTTTCCAGTATGTGATTGGTCCTAACTCCTGAGTCCTCGCCCGTTAAATAAGTCCCCCACAGCAGCATTGGAAGCTCTATCATCATTATTCTTTCCCTGCTATCCTGCTATTTGTTGGAGTTGGAGGCAAACTTTCCCCGGCCTAAATAAGTCATTCTGCCAAACCCTCCTACCTAGGTAATAAATATTTTTGTCCCAATCCCTTCTTGTTCATCATCATCATCATCATCGTCTTCTTCTTCTTCACCATCATCATGCTATATAAGCATCTCCTTAAAGCCCCTGACCTATAGTAATCTTAATCTCTACCCATCTTTTGTCCTGCCTCTCTCTTGCCCTCGCTCCAACAACCTATCCTTACGTATCAGCAGCGGAAATCAACCCGTACTCGTCTCAGAGTTATATCATTACTATCACCTGCAAACCACTCTTCTGTCCCTCATCCTACCAACTGCGCCTCTTGTACGCTGCAGCTGTCACAGTAGCCAGTAGCCGTTCTTCCCCTCCTCCGCCTATACC
>QGQJ01001008.1:0-10121 GCA_003206725.1 Blastomyces emzantsi
CCGTCGAGAATGATTTCGATACCCCTCTTAGTAAAGTTATGGAAGCTTGCAAAGGAGTCTCAGTAACACTTCTCAATGCGGTTCAAGCGGCATGGTCTAAACTGCTATTGTCATATACCCAAAAGCCCGATATCTGTTTTGGAAACGTGTTTAGCTGCCGGAGCATCCCTGTGGATGGAGCGGAGCGCATCGTCGGCCCGTGCCTCAATACCCTTCCCATACGAATTAAAGCGAGCTCGAATACAATGAACATAGATCTTGCTAGGAATCTGCAACAATATAATGCATCTGTTATACCCTATCAATTAACATCTCTTCGCCGCCTACAGTCAATATTCGGCCACAGCAACTCCCCGCTGTTCGATACGATAGTTCTTTTACAAAAGAGCCCTCGCCCTTTGAATGATAAAATATGGAAATTGGTTGAAGAAAAGGGAGACATGGACTTCCCCCTTGTTTGCGAAATTGTGCCCAATAACGAACTTGACACTTTGAGGGTAATCCTTTATTACGATTACGCACAATTCAGTTTAAAAGATATGAATATTATCCTTCGCAGTTTCACAGCGGCTCTTCAAAATATGCTTCTCTACCCGTCAGGTAGAGCTATGGATTCAAGTATTCTTCATCCTGGTCTTCCGTCCTTTGTATATGAATTACGCCAACGCCTGGCACAGGATGAAAGAGAGGCTGAAAGAGAGGCTGAAAGGCAAAGTTGTGTCGAGGATGAGGAACACAGTTCAAGCTTTGATACAGGGTCTCCCCAGATCCGACAAGTCCAAAAAGTGCTATCGAGTTTGTCGAATATCGAACGCAAATACATTAAACACCACACCACGATATTCCAATTGGGGCTCGATAGTATAAATGCCGTTCAAATATCTGTTCGATTTAAAGCTCTTGGATACGATATAACTGTGAACGACGTTCTTGAGGTAATTTATTTTCAATTTCATCCCTCTTTCCCTCGACCATTTATTAACAGGATGTTAGAACCCTTCCGTGAGGGAGCTCGCTTCCCTTTTTTCGCGACAGAAAGATATTAGCGATAATAGTCATCTATCATTTGACTTCAATTTTTTTCAAACTCGCCACTGGTCGACTGTTTGCCAACATATAGGCGTACCAGAGAAATGCGTAGAGTCAATTCGTCCATGTACTCCTGTACAATCGGGAATGTTGGCTCTGTTTACACATTCCGAGGGCGACCTGTATTTTAATCATATAATCTTGGAATCAACCATCCCCATTGATTCACAAACGCTTAAAGCAGCATGGACTACCTTAACAGCGATTCATGAGATTCTTAGAACAGGCTTTACTCACGTTAATGATGAAGAGTTTCCCTTCGCAATGATCACTTACCGAAGCGGAACATTTGAGCTTCCATGGGCTGAAGAAGCAGACCTGACAGTTAACGGGCGTCAAAAATTGTCGGACAGAAAGCAAATCTTGAAAAATGCATTCTTACAAATTCATCGGCCGCCGTGGCATGTATCGGTACAACAATGTCAATCGAATGTATTATTACAGTTCTCGGCTCTTCATTCTTTGTATGATGGGCAGTCCCTAAATTTGCTTGTTTCGGATCTCTCCAAATTACTCAAGGGGGAACTACTGGCTCCAGTGATTCCGATTTTACCAGTTCAGGATTCTATTATTTCTACAGGTAACCAGACCTATAAAGACTTGGAATGTGAAACCTTCTGGGAAGAGTTTGGGAAGGACCTTTGTATCACAAAATTCCCTGACCTGAACCCGCTGCATCAAGAAAAGGAGGTGCATGTGTTGGTTAAGCCGTGTTCGAAAACTCTCCAGTCCTTACAAGAGGGCTGCAGAACTGCTGGTGTCACACTTCAAGCTGCTGGACAAGCTGCATGGGCTCGAATATTGTCATTCTACACTGGGGAGAGCAGGGTTACGTTTGGACTTGTGCTGTCTGGGCGAAATACCTCCGAAGACGCCCAGAGAGCTGTGTTCCCGTGCCTAACAACCGTTCCCTCATCGTACAATATCGATGGTTCTAATAGAAACCTACTAGATCGTGTGATGAAGTTGGATGCATCATTGGTCAAATATCAGTTTACCCCATTGTCAAAGATTTACCAGCTGGTAGGATCTGGATCATCACTCTTCGATTCGTTATTTGTGTTTCAAAAATACTCGTCGACAACTGAGAACGATATCTGGAAAATTTACGATGAAGATGCCAGAACTAATGTAAGAATGTCTATTCCTGTCCTGTCAACAGGCTACAATATTTGAGACTAATATGATGCTCAGTATCCCATCTCAATCGAACTAATACCTCGAGGTGGGAGGCTTGAATTTCAGCTCACATTTGAGACAGATATTTTACCAGAACGTCAAGCTGAAATTCTCTTGAGGCAGCTTGATGGTCTTTTGATTAACACTATTTTCTCTCTCGATTCAGCCTGTACTAACCTTCCAACCGGGGAGAGTAAGGATCTTTTATCAGCCATCGCAGCGAAGGAC
The DNA here is from genome assembly GCA_003206725.1 of Blastomyces emzantsi. NCBI lineage: Eukaryota > Fungi > Ascomycota > Eurotiomycetes > Onygenales > Ajellomycetaceae > Blastomyces > Blastomyces emzantsi. Next base: position 2,497 of record QGQJ01001008.1, read on the forward strand.
CCCATAATTCCGTCCCCCATTAAACTAGTACACCAATTTGTTGAAGTACAAGCTCGGGAATCCCCCTCAAAAATAGCTCTTGAGTTCGCATCCAAAATTCCTGGGACACAAAGGCTTGTCAAGCGAAAATGGACATACAAGGAGTTCAACGACGTCAGCAATCGATATGCCAGGCTACTACAAAGGAACGGCGCGTCTTCAGGAAATTTGATTGGGATTTGTTTCGATAAATGCCCCGAGGCATATTTTGCGATATTGGCCATACTGAAAGTTGGCTGCGCGTATGTTGCCCTCGATCCTATGGCTCCAGAGGCGCGGAAGCAGTTCATTTTGGCCGATTCAGGCGCAAAACTGTTGCTTTGCACGACAGAGAAGGAAAATGAACTGAAAGGATTACCTGTTTTAGTTTTGGATAGCCCGGGGATTCTGGACGGGATCCCGTCTCAGCCTCCACTTTTAAAAGAGGAAATACAACCACATGACTGCTGCTACTGCCTATACACATCCGGAACGACCGGCACTCCGAAGGGTTGCGAAATAACGCATGACAACGTTATACAGGCAATGCTCTCTTTCCAAAGACTATTCGATGGCCACTGGGATGAGACATCTCGGTGGTTGCAATTTGCAGCTTTCCATTTTGATGTCAGCGTTCTGGAACAGTACTGGAGTTGGAGCGTTGGAATATGCGTAACATCATGTCCTAGAGACACTTTGTTTGCAGACTTGGCCGGCACTATTCGGGAACTCGAGATCACGCATATTGACTTGACACCCAGTTTGGCACGCTTGCTTGACCCAGAGGAGGTTCCCTCACTCCGTCGGGGCGTTTTTATCACTGGCGGAGAGCAGCTTAAACAAGAAATTCTCGAAGCTTGGGGTGAATACGGTGTGATATACAATGGATACGGCCCAACGGAGGTTACTATTGGCTGCACGATGCTTCCCCGAGTGCCGCAAAATGGCAAACCGTCAAATATTGGTCCACAATTCGACAATGTCGGCAGCATTGTGTGCAAGCCAGGAACCACGATGCCAGTTCTACGGGGCGGAGTAGGGGAGCTCTGCGTATCAGGTGCCCTTGTTGGACGAGGCTACCTTAACAGACCTCAACTCACGCAAGAAAAATTTCAATACGTGAGAGAGTTGGACGAGCGGATTTATCGCACTGGAGACCTAGTGCGCCTTCTCTTTGATGGCAGCTTTTGCTTTCTTGGACGAATTGATGACCAGGTCAAACTTCGTGGCCAACGGCTTGAAATTGGGGAGATCAACCAAGTTATTTCCGGCGCTGCAGAGGAAGTGGGGGAAGTCGTTACAATGGTGCTGAAGCACCCAACTCAGTCTAGAGAGCAACTCGTGTCATTCTTCACCACTAATACGTCGAGAGGGCCCTGTAAATTGAACCCACGAATCGACTTCGATCCTCTAATGAATAAAATTCTTTCGGCAGTCAATCAAGTATGCCATAAAACGCTCCCGGGTTATATGGTTCCGACGCATATTCTTCCTGTTACCGTTTTCCCCTTAAATGCAAATAATAAAATAGACCAGCGACATCTGAAGGCAATCTATGAGGATATGACATTGGAGGAGATGCAACACCTATCTTCGCAGACTCGAAACCATTCCCAAACACTCTCGAGGGATGTATATACAATAATGGCTCTGGTATCTAAAATTACTGGAATAGAGGTCTCCGGAATCTCACCGTGGTCGAGCATATTTGAACTTGGATTAGATTCCATTTCCGCCATTTCATTTTCTAGACTTTTGAGAGATTCGGGATTTAAGGGAGCTCAACCATCTTTGTTAATGAAAAGTTAGTATTTTTGCAACAGCCGTGTATACGCCTAATACCTTTGCCCTCAATACTAACCTTAAACAGATTCTACCATCATGGCACTCTCTGATGCATTGAAACGAACCAAGGCCGGTGACATCACAAAAAAGGCATTATACCGCAAAACTAGACAACTGATTACAGCATTCGCCCATAGGAATCTTGCGCTAGTTGCCCGCGAATTGAGGATTCCCTTAGCATCCATCGAAGGAGTCGCTCCTTGTACGCCGCTACAAGAAGGAATGATATATCGATTTATAGAAAGCCAGAGGCCGGTCTACTTTACAAACTTCAGTTTCGAATTGGCACCGGTCGTCGAAATTGCTCGCCTCAAAGATGCGTGGCTTAAAGCTCAAAATACTGTACAAATACTCCGAACGAAGTTTGCATTAGCGGCTGGCCACTATTCCCAGGCTATTCTGAAAGAAGATGATTTTCCGTGGTTTGAATTATCCGTTGTCGATGATGTTGAAGTTGAAAAAGTTGCCAACAGCCGATACATGGAATGGTGCGGTCGGCCTGCAAACCTCACTGGGAGAGTTTGGGAAGCTGGTGTCATCATCGGGCCAGAGAGGAGGTGGATGTGTTTGAACATTTTCCATGGATTATACGATGGGAACTCCTTACCCCTTCTGTTAAATATCGTATCACAAGCATATATTGACCACACAAGCGTTCCGGAGACGCCACCATATCTTGAATGCCTGGCTCAAGGCCCGCTCTGCAAAATACCCGAAGCAAAAGAGTTTTGGCTCCAACATCTCGATGGCCCTCCAAAACCCCTACCATTTATGAGCGGCGGCACACATGGAGATGGCCCATTGGTTACGACTCTAGAAATTGGAGAGTTAACCCAACTTGAGACCTTGAGACGAAACCTCGATGTTTTAGAGCAATCCGTGTTCTTAGCTTGCTGGCTTCGCGTCCTCGAAGGCCACCTCAAGTTCATTCCGACAGTGGGCATCATTATGTCAGGCAGGGCACTCGATTTTAAAGGAGCCCAAGATATCATTGGACCACTATTCAATACCCTTCCCTGTAATATACCGTATTCCAATATGTCCTCCATGGCTGATTTGGTGAAATCATGCCATGAATATTACGTCTCCACGATCCAATATCAACATACCTCGATCAGAGATATTATGAAATGGATGCAGCGAAAACCTGGAACACCCCTCTTCGACAACCTATTTGTGTTTCAACGGGAACCCGCCGATAAATTTGGTTCGGCAAATTCACTGTGGTCATCGATAGCTTCGCAGGCTGAACCAGACTATCCAGTAGCTCTCGAGGTGCAGCGGAAGCAGGATGGCTCTCTAACACTAACTCTTGTCACACAAGCTAGTATTCTTACGTCTGAAACTGCGCAACAGTTAACGTTGCAATTCCGTGACATTCTAGCTAACTTTCTGGATAATCCGTCCAGCAAGCTCCATCTTGCGGCACATGGATCGGGTGGCTCCAAAATGGGAGCTCATTCTGGTGCTGACAACACTGAACCGCCCATCAACGGATGCATCTCCAATGGCTCGTTCCATCCTTTTGAGTGGACGGCTCTAGCATCTCGACTTCGTGAAGAGATCGCCTCTCTTGCCAATGTTGAAGTTCTCGCAATTCAGGAATCCACATCGATTTTTGAAATTGGCTTAGATAGCATTGATGCCATCCAACTGTCTTCCCGCCTGGCAAACGCTGGTATCAGAGTAACAGTTACTGCGATTATGCGTGGCCAAACCATTGAGAACATTGTGCGTAACATGGAACTAGACGAGCCGAACGGAGTGGTCAAACCACAGACGTCGTTAGAAGCCTTGGAACTCGAACTCTGGAATTACTTTGAGAACGACAGATATGATCTAGCTGGAATCGAACACATCTGGCCGGCTACGCCTCTTCAAGAAGCGATGGTCGCTGAAATGGTCTCCTCTGGTTTCAACCGGTACTTTAATCATGACATACTCGAAATTCAGGACAATGTGGACCTCGATAAACTAAAAGAGGCCTGGCAGCAGGTTGTCGATGCCAATGCTATCTTTCGAACCTCGTTCAGTGAGGTCTCTGACCAAAGCGTCCCATATACCTACGCACAATTAGTCCATGCTCCTGGGGCGCCAATTGACTGGAGAGTGATCGACACGAATGGTAAATCCATTGATACTATCTTAGGAGACGAGCAGCAAAAAGCGGCTGCTACCTTTGGCACGAGACAGCCGCTATTCAAGATCCATCTATTAATCTCGGAAACCTCGGGCCAGAAAAAACGTTTGATCCTCTCAATGCCCCATGCGATGTACGATGGCTGGTCATTAGATCTTCTCAATGAGGATATAGCGACTTGTTACTCTGGTCGACACCTCAATGTCAGAGGATCGTGTGACAAAGTCCTACGCCACATTCTGAACTCGACTAGTGAACTGGGCTTGCAATTCTGGAGAGGAGCTCTCACTGGAGCTTGTCCCACTACATTCCCGAAGCAGATAGATGCGGGAGGGGATTATTCGAAGGTTCATCGCATGGAGAAGGTTCTAGATATTCCACATGTAGAGGTCCGTTCTTTTTGCAAAAGCCAGGGTGTCACGCTTCAAACTCTCGGGTTAACATGCTGGGCGCTCGTCCTCGCTGGCTATCTGGGAAAGCTCGATGTCGTTTTCGGCACTATGTTAGCGGGAAGGGATATCCCAGACGCAAATGCGGAGCAAATAATGTTCCCGCTGATGAATTCAGTGGCTGTCCGCATTATCTTGCACGGAAGCCGCGCAGACATGCTAAAGTATGCCCAGGAAACAGTGACCCTTATTTCTGAGCATCAGCACGTCCCGCTTCGAGTTGCCAAGCAAGTGTCAGGCTTCGGGGGTCAGAATTTGTTTGATACCCTTTTCATTTTTCAGAAGAGGCCGCCTCGAGACACGAGTTTACAGGAGCCACTATATGAGTCAGTTGGCGGCTTCTCTGATGTTGAGTACCCAGTGTGCATTGAAATGGAAGAACGTGATAATTCCATAACGTGGCGAGTTGCTTGTAAGGACGCCGTGCTAGGGGAGCCAGACGTATCCAGGCTTCTTGACAGGGTCAATTTTGTATTTGACAACATTATCGGACATCCTGATAGTGAGACAATTGACTTCAGCGATGATGGCATATCGATCTGCCAATGTCCTGTATTTCAAGAACAGGATAATGATGAGGACAATAAGCTTCTTGATGATGCTGCGCGAACAGACATGCCATTTTCTCCTCTAGAAAACGAGATTAGAGCTGTCTTGTCTTTTCTGTCTAGTGTCCCGGTAAAAGAAATCGACAGAGAAACAACACTTTTCCACATTGGCCTGGATAGCATCAGCGCCATTAAAGTGGCAGCCCTGTTGAAGAAGAAAGGCATCATACTTTCCGTAAGCGATATGCTGAGAGCTGGTACCGTTCCCAACATGGCTCAATTCGCAATGTCAAAGCAAGACGAAGCCCCCGAGCAAGGCCACGCCAAAATACTAGAGAAATTATTGGAAGAAGTGGATACGCAAACACTTCTACACTTCCATGGGATTAATGCACAGGATATCGAAAAAGTTATTCCCGCCACCTCTGGACAGATATATATGCTAAACGTCCATGAGAATTCGAATAAGCAACTTTTCTATCCCTGCTTCTTCTACCAGGTAGAAAATGTGGCTGTAGCAAAGGAAACCGTCTCAGCGGCCTGGACGGCTTTAATTAGCGAACTTCCAATCTTGCGCACGCAATTTATAGCAACAGGGGAACGGACTCTACCCTATATCCAGGTGGTTCATAAGCATGTTGACAACCCCATAGTATGGCAGCAAGACCTGAAACCCCAAAACAATAATATCCTTGAAGCACGACCTGGCCAACGAGTACCAGTGGCATTACATGCTTCAGAGCAACTAGGTAAAACGATATTGATGCTTCACATCCATCATGCCTTGTACGATGCTGTGAGTCTACCTCGAATGATGAATATGCTTGCAGAACTCTGCACCAGCCCGAAGGACAGAGCCAAACCCCAGGTTGCTTCCAAAGTGGACATTTCAGAGCTAGTCGTCCACCAGCATATAAACTCCAGCCCACATAAACGACAAAACTTTTGGACCAACCACCTTGCCCCTTTCGTCGATTCTGAACAGCAACAACAAAAAGAACTGCCCGCTCCCAAAATCAAGCACTCGATCAACATAGATACCGTGCAAACCTACCGCCGATCCCTCGTGAAAGACATTAACAAACTAGAGAAACTCGGACGGTCGTACGGTGTCAACGTGCAGGCCATATTTTTAGCAATTTATGCCAAAACCCACTGGTCGAGGCTCAACCATGGAGTCGATGCTAGCGACACAGCCGGCTCCAGCAACCTCATCATCGGCATCTACTTCGCAAACCGCTCCCACTCCCTGGACGGCCTACCCGAACTAATCGCACCTACCCTCAACATACTTCCCCTGCGCATTGCCCTCCAGCAAGATGCAAACGGCCAACAACAGTCCATCTTCGACGTTGCACGAAGAATCCAAGGGGACCTGCATGAAGTAAGCCGCGTGGAGCATTCGTCCGTGTCCTTGATTGATATTGCGGACTGGACTGGGGTGAAGGTGGATGTCTTTGTGAATTTTATTAAGTTGCCGGATACAGCGAGCGGAGTCAGTGGAGGTGGTAGTGGTGGCTCTGCGGAGCTTGCAGACGGGGTGGTTCGGATTGTTCCGTTGGAAGAAGGGGGAGCTGTTAGCATGGACTCCAACAGTGGTGCTAATACCATACTGAATGATGGCCTCGGAGAAAGCTCGAATTCCAACCGAACAGTACCGGAACCAGCCTCGAATGACACATATGCAGATATTTTCATGGTAGGCCCCTCAAAACCCAGGACAAACTCTCTTCGTCGTGAATATAAAAGACGAGTTTTTCCCCATCTATTTTTTTAGGAAATTGCCTTTGCTAACCATACAAACACTTTACCGCAGCCCGCGATTGACGTGGAAGCCGCGATACGAGATAACGGGCTCGATGTGGGGATATTTAGCCGCGGCGATCGGATCAGCAAGACTGAAGCTGAGTCCATACTTGACGAGCTACGATGCGATATAGTCGATATCATGCTGATGGAGGAAAATGACAATGCGGCGGCGAATTAAATTGTGAATTTTGGGGTAGTTGATCTCCATTATTATTTTCTATAAATATTGTTTTGTATTTCCTTTTATGGATGTTTATTGTCATTGTTTGTTGCATCTCTTTCTTATCTGAAAGACACAGTACTGGTTTGGAAAACATGTTCAGCAAAGAAGTTTGGTTTACACTTTATTATTAGTTCTCTTTGATGACACTGATGATGATGATGATGATGATGGTGGTGTCCTGCCATGCTCCGTATTCCGTATGCCATGTTCAATAGCTACAGTGAAATGCATACATTGCAAAGAAGGCATTTTTTATTGTGACTCCAGTCGAGACTAAATATAGAAATGCAGGCAAATTCCTTCATCTGTAACCATCCGCTGCATGCTTCAAATGCAGCTAAGGCAGGGATCAAATGCACCTGCAGGAGCCCACCAGAAACTTTTTAAGTTCTTTTTTTTTTCTGTCCTTTTTGTTTTTTTCTTTTTCCTCAGGTCAACGCGCTCTGTGGAACAGAACAGACAAAGCAACTCTTCGGGTATGCGCGTGTATGGCATTGCATTGTTTTGGGAATAAAGAAAGGCAAAAAAAAAAAAAAAAAAAAAAAAAAAAAAGGAAAAAAGGAAAAAAGGAAAAACGATAAATAAAAAAAAAG